>CAJQZP010000693.1:4640000-4790000 GCA_907164705.1 Parnassius apollo
AATCTTAAAACTAATTTTCGTAAAACTTAAAATTATTTACCTAATTTTAAAACTATATATAAGACAGGCCCGATTAGTCAGCACGTGCACCATATGACAATGGTTCAGGTACTAACCTAAACCTGTCAGAAAATGCCCTCAGGATACCATTGGAACTGGCCCGCACCCTGCGCACCAGGGATGTGCATTGTTTACGCATGGTGGTGTAGAAACAATCCACACGCGCATCCGCGAACATACCTGGCGCATTACAATAACGAGGTAGACCAAACAGCACCCTGAATGCATTACAAACACGCATTTAATCTGTAGCTTGTACCGCCAAAGATACGAAACGGCAACGTCGCGGTTGCATTCAGCCAATTCGATCGTTTATCTTATCGTTTGCTGTGCTCTGGTTGGCTCATTTAAATCGGATCAACATTTTCGGTAACCATCGCAAGGTGGATTTGTATATCGAATCAACTTCGGCCAACACTAGCAAACAGTCTCGTGAGTGCAGATTTTGATCCGGTCGGAGCCACATTAGTTACCAGAGATGCATATTGGATCAACAAAAGGCGCCGGATCAACATGCGTTTTCGGATCAACAAAGTGCTCGCGTGAAGTCGCATCTGATCAATATTTACCGTAAGGAGATCTCTATATACATATATATATATATATATATATGTATATATATATATATATATATATATATATATATATATATATTTGTAAGTGGTTTTTTTTATTGTGGTAGAGCCACGCTGCAGCTATGTTACCGTTGTAGCACGAATGCATCAACCCGACTTGTGTAGGACCACGATCTCACAGAATAATACCGTAAAAACGTAAAATAGTAGCTTAATGCTGCTGTGTTTCGTATAATGAGTGTAGAGAACCGGAGACCTATTTTAAAAGTAATGAGGCATTCTGTCTTAGCCTTCAGAGGTGGCAACGCATCTGCATTTTGATTCTTATTCGAGAATAAATGTAGATGTTTATGGGCCCCACATATATTTATCATCAGGAGGTCTGTATGCTCTTTTGTCACCCTTATTTAAAAAAAAATTATCGCGGATATCTGCATGTGACTTTCGGATACAGCGTACTCGTAAGATTAGGTGTAATGTCTGGTTTGTGCCCATACTTACATGGGTGATGCAGCCGAAGATGGTAAAGCTCACAGATGTAGTTTACAAAAACTCTATTTACTCTTGATTTGAAGACACCCACATTATAATTGGATGGAAACACTAAATACTGAAAAAATATAAATTACGTCAATAAAACTTATTTAATTCAACCCCGGTTACGTACGGTACGTTACGTTACGGTACGTTTCTCTAATATTAACTTTGTAACCAAAACCCAAGTCTTAGAACGCTGAGCAAAATACTAAGTACCAAGATGCCAGTAGGTTAAGCTTCTCAAACAAGTCTGATGTGAACTTTCCATCTACGAAACAGAAAGACGTTATCAGATGGTCCAGGCGCGTCTGGACAGATCATGTTAATGGAACAAAATCCGTCTCGTCGTGGTAGGGTCAGGTGGCGTGCTCTTTCATTTTAATTATTGATACCAACGTCAGAAATTTGTTGAAATTTAATATTACAATGTATAATTTGCTACTTCAAACGAACAATTATTACTTATACTATAAATATAACCATTTTGATAATTACTTAATAAACTGAAAAATTAAATGTGAAAAAACGATTGATTAATCTCTCGGAGGCGAACTGCTGAAAAAATTAAGACAACCATGCGGTAATGTGCATGGCATTGCCATCTAACTACCATTATAGTAAATCATGGTTTGTAATTCCAATGCAAGAGGTTTTTTAATAAAAAAAATTACTGTGTAATTCTACAATTTATTATAAAAATAATTTATAATATTAAATTAAAACCTTATTATATGAGTAACATACATATTAAAGATGTTTTCAATATATGTAATATCTAAAGTCAGTTTTGTTGATTTCGCTAATTGTAGGTTAACATTTACGTGGTAGAGCCACGCTACAGCTATACTATTGTTGTAGTACAAATGGGTGGGCTTGACCGGGGAAGAATCACACTCTCGCTGAATACCATGAAATAGCAGCTTAATGATACTGTGTTTCGTATGGGGAAGTAAATTGTTTTCATTTCTAATAATCAGAGGTAATTTATTAAAATTTTAAAATATACTCCAAAGCTAATTAAACACACGATTGGCAATTACGAAAAAAAGGCAGAAAAATATATACCTGAGAAATAAAATACGAATAGTTTAAGAGTACGTCATGTAAAGTCCTTCTGACACGCATGAACACGCTATGCGTAGCAGACTGACTGCTCGAAAACAATCTTAAGAATTAAAAAAAAAATATCTAAAAAGTCAAAAATTCAAAGTCTCTTTTTGTTTTATACCATCCATTTTCTTGTCAGTAAAAAGATGAATGTACAATAAAATGAGCTCGGTCTTTTACTACCTAATGAGTTCGGAAGATCATTATCGTTTGCAAATCTTAGCAAAATTTACGAGTAATTACCTTTCTTTTAATAAACGCTTGAAATATTATACACTTGTAACCCCTTTTATTCACATTACTGGAAATTCGTTTTAATCTTACATGGTTTAATAATCAAAGTTTGTAATTAAATTCAACTTAACATTAGCAATATATTATATACAGTTAAGTATTATAAAGAAAAAGAATAAATATAATCCTCATATTTTTTCCCTTATTTTTTTGCTGTTATACAAGAAACCCTTACAATAGAGTAAGATTCCAAGGAACACCCAAACATTACTCATTTTCTCAGCAATAAAATGTGTCGGATAAAGTGTTCGTATATCCTTTCAGTCTATGCGTACCTGCTAGCTTCTGTAAGCTGCCAACGTTACTTCCGGCGGTAAGTGTCTGGCAGTATTAATTATTAATTTTTACAATATTATTTAAAACACATATGAAAATCAGCCTGGAGACTTTAAAAAAATTGAGTTGTGTTTTTATCTACCTTTAGCACCTGGTATCTGGAAATTGGCTGCCGGTCCAAGCTAGCAGGTACGCACACATTGAAAGAAGATATGAACACTACTACTCCTACACATATTATTGCTTAGAAAATAAGTTAAGTCTTGGGGCAATGGGATCTTTGATGAAAAATTTATATTTGATTTTCATATCACGTGCATGTAACATAAGGTATTAAAATAATAATTGAATTCAATAAACCGCTTTCAAAAGGGGAATATCCACTTTCGGCCATGGAACGCCCAACTGTTGATGAAAATAAAGTTAGGTAAATCCGTAATTCATTAGTTTGTGGATAAATTAAAAAATGTTGCCAATCACAAATATTAATAAAAAAATCGATTCTTTTTTTTCGATCGATTATTTATGGTGTCATTATTATTATATCAAATGTTAATATAATTTTTTGATAATTATTATAATGTTATGATATAGGTGTACAGCAACCGTTGACAACGGATATTTATCCAAAGCAGCCGATAAGCAACCTTTATCAACCAGTTGTTTATCCAAATACAGACGAAAAAGGATGGTTATGTTTTTACTGTGTGTGCGGGTGGCTAAGCTAAATCGCTTTTTGCAATGGCGTTTAAAAACTACTTGACCGATTTAAAAAATTCTATCACAATTACAATTCTATTTAGACTTTGAAACGTAGGATGCATTTTATGGAATGGAAGACACTAATATCAACGAATATTGCATTTTATTATAGAAGGCGCTACTATTAAGGAATAGAATATGTTTTTTAGCTGAACTCGTAAAGTACTTCACTGATTATGAAAATTCTTTCACCACTAGAATGTTATGTACTCGTATAATTCTAGATGTCTAATGTAGGATGCATTTTATTATAGGGGCCGCTACTTTCTAAGAATATGTTTTTTTTTGGCTAATCTCGATCAAATACGACCGATTTTCAAAATTCTTTCACCATTACATTACTAATGAGAGCGTTAGTTGTTTGATAAAATTATATTATTAAAATAATTATTTGTGAGATTAATATTTTCTAAATATATAAAAGTAAATACCTACCTAAGATGATCAACTCCCATTATTATTTTTTACAATTTAAGAATCGTATATACACACTTTACCTACTCAGGTTGATTGTTATAGATATATGCAATGAATCTAAAATAAAAGAGCGCTGCTTAAACGAAAAAATAATTAACAAAATAAAACTAAAAGTGTACCACTGCAAGACTTCAAGACACAGTAAGTTCATTCTCCGTACATTGGACCATAAATAATAATTAAAAAGCTGAAGGTACTCCATGTTAATACTGACATTGGGATGTCAGACACCTCAGTCCCCTGTGACCATAAGTGCTGGTAAGCACCCGAAATTAAAAATTAAAGAAATTAATAGCGATAAAATCGGTAAAAGTAGTTGTTAAAAAACTGCGAAAAACAAAAATTTGTGCAAATAAAAACTTTTATAACTTAAAATCCCGACTTTTTTTAAATCAATACCTTAACTATTTAATTATTTTAATTGCATATTATCATTTCCATACCTACGCTTTTATATGTGGGCACCAATGGCCGAAGTGTCTATGAACAGTGGGCATTCCCCTTTAGCTTAGTTTTGTGGTAATACAGAGCTCCAAAGTATCCCCATTATCCATCTTAATATTTTTTCAAACCTGTGAAAAAAAAACTCGTTCTGCATAATTTCAATAAAAATTATAACGAACACTATAGCATGTTATATTTATATAGTCATAATTTACGGTAAAATACTACGGTACGGTGTACTAATGTAAGGGTGACAAAAAAGCACAGTGGCTTTAAAGCGCCTTTTTGTTAGCACTCAGATACATATTGTACTCTGGTTATGTATTCGACAAGACATGGTAGTACTCTTACTTTACTAACCTTAGCACTTTACACTCTCACAGTCTGTCTACGCTGAGCAATTTAGCATCTTACAAATTACTAATAAATTGATAGATTTTTCACAGTTCATATATATATATATATATATATATATATATATATATATGTGTGTGTGTATGTGTGTGTGTGTGTGTGTGTGTGTGTGTATATATAATCATATTAGGTCTTTACCTATGAAATTGCGGTTTTCTATGAAATAAGTTAACGTAATTGTTTTTCATATTTTTATTTCTATTACTTAATATTAATTAAGATTAATTACTTAAGATTAATATTAATTAAGTAATAGAAATAAAAATATGAAAAAACTACGTTAACTTATTTCATAGAAAACAAAATACATCGATTGCATGAGCGATTAATACTAAGTAATCGCTCATGCAATCGATGTATTTTTGATAAAGCAGTGGCAGCTTATTGATGACCTTCTTGAAGAAATCAGCTGGCCGGGAGGCAATAAATTCTTCAAAGGCATTTTGTACTGCCTCTCGGGTATTTTTACGGAGTTCCTATTTCTTACCATAATTTGAAATACCGGTCATGATTAAAACAGGACTTTCTTAATTAAAAAATAGTTTGTAGTAGACCGTTGACTGATATTGTCGCAAGAAGGGTTATTGTAGTATCACATAAACAACCAATGGTTACTTAAAACCTATACAACATTAAAATCCATAGAATACTATAATACACAATAGAATGGCTGTCAATTTTATTTTGTACGAGGTTCACAGACTGAATAAATTTACACATTTTAGACTTTTGATTAATGTTCAAGATCATCGTTAAAAAAATCGTTTAAATTTTAATACATATTTATTTGTAAATAGGGTGCAATTAGGCATTTTTTAAATAATTTGTATGCAAAATTTGGAAACGATTTTAACATCAAAACATATCTCGTGTCGATATTTATACGTGTGAATTGACGTGTTAATGACATTTATGTAGCTAAGCGAGCTCCGCCCACTCCCCCGTTTTATTATGTATGTATTATAGTATTGTATGTTAACACGTTTACTGCGGCAAGTAAAATCATAATACTTCATCTAGTGCGGCGGCGGGCCAAAATGCGCCCCCAATGATGTTTCCGCCAGTGCGTGAGTGGTCGATCTAGACCCACCAGCACTAGGATAGATTAAATTGCTATAACTTTGTGGAAACATAATGTATACATTTTTTTTTATATTGTTAGAATGAGCTTGAACCCAACGTTCATAGGTTTGATTCGCCCCGGGATCTGCCAAACAAGAAATGAGAAATAAAGCAGGAAAAGCGGCAGGCCGATATCGACCTGAACCGCACTAGAAAGTATTTTTAGTAGTGACGGGACAGAGAAAAATAAGGGGATATCGAAAATAAAACAGAATTATCGTAAAAGAACTGTAAAATGTTTTTATTTACTTATGCCTATCTTGGAAACATGTTACGCAAAGGTTTTGGTTGCATTTCCTGCAATATTTCTTTATTTTCTTTACTTTTTTTTTGCTTCGGTACTATTAAAGATTTTCCGCAGTCTGTCGTAGCACCCTGCACAATTTCTTCGTTTAGCGCTCATTTCAAGAACATGGTCATTGTCCTTAGGTTTTACTTGATTTTCTGAAATGAATTTTTTTGCTTAATTCCGTGTGATTTATTAAACATTGAGTTTTACCACAGAACTCGCGAAATTGAACAACTTTCCCCAGAGAACATAGGTCGAAATATGAAAAAAAAAATTGGCCTTCCCTTACAAAATTGACAACCAGCTGATTGATTTACTACTACGGGAGGTCCAACATTTTTTTTTCATACTTCGACCTATATTCTTTGGGGAAAGTTGTTCAGGTTCATGAGCACATTCACCTCCTTCAGGGTTGATACCCCCCTTCCGTTACACGGTGTATAAGGTCATTTTAAATTAAGTGAAAATATTTTTTGCGAATCTCAGAACAAAAATTGTTCTGTAACATGGGCTGAGTTACCCCACGGGAGGTTTTTGCGCATTTGGAATTACATGTTGTATAGGTGTAGGGTTGTCCTTCAAGGAGATAACTCAGTATCGCTTATACAACAACTTTCCTTATGGGACCCATGTTGAAATCTTAAAAAAATATTCTCACTTTTCATACAAAAAAAATCAGATAGTTTATTCCTCAAATACAATTTTTAATCAGTTGATCGGATCGGTTAGTATGGGAAGCCAAAAATTTTTTTTCGAGTTTACGACATGATAGGGAAATTTGTTATATAAACGATACTGAGTTACCTCCTTGAAGGACAGCGGTGATAACCCTAACAGCCTGTATATATAGGTATAAAATTATGTATATGGTGTATAATATAGTGGTAACAGGACCTAATGTCTATTTTGTGCTTGTAAGTGCTTGTGCAAGTAGACCACTTAAAGCGTTATTTTTATGATAAATGCAGCTGAGTGCCCCGAAATAAGAACTCGCATTATGTGTTATTGAGTAAGTAAACAGTGCCATAACATACCATAATAGAACAGTAGTGCAAACAACGCCAAACATTGCTCGCAGAAAATAGCAGAGTCAGCACAAAGCTCATGCACGAAGACCATGCGCAGCCACCGTAACACTGGTAATATGTTCAAAATAATGACAATAGTTACCTGTTGCAGATGTAGAACGTCTGACGATGTTGAAACACGGAAATGTAGGAATCGCCTTCAACAATAATCTACATATGCCTACAGTGATGTTACACGTCATTATACTTACTATCAGCGCATATACTTTTTCCAGTTAATGATTGCATTAATGCCTCTGTAAATTCTTTTTTGAAACCTTCTTATCACATTTCACGTTGTATGTGATCCACGCGTTTACTAACGCCATGCCTAACAAATATTCCATACCCACTTTTCTGAACCATTTGAGCCCTCTTTTTAATGTAGAATAGTATGAAGACATTTGGTCGCTGAAGTCAACTCCTTTTTTTGTTGTTATTATACGTTAAGACACATGTAGGCTTTTTTATATCTTCATTCGTCTTCCTATTTTTTTTGCCAGTGTTGACAAGCACATCTTTGTCCTCTTTGAGAGTAGATATCATTAGAAGTTGCCTTTTGTCAACCCATTTAATAACTTTAACGCCATTTTTATTCATAGCTCCTTTGATTTCACCCTTCTTCAACTTTAGTAACACTATCTCCTTAGGTAGCCCCCTTCGCTTCGAATTTAGGGTACCGCAATAACGGGTTTTTTGAGATAAGAGTTCTTCCGCCAATTCAATTGAAGAGTAGAAATTGTCTGCAATTACTACACGACATTTGTTCTCCAGCCCTTGAATGAGTTTCAGTACGGTGACTTTACCATGATTTTGTTCACGGCCATTTTCTCCCTTTCCAGAATAAATTATTGAATTATATATATACCCTTCTGGAGTGCATAACTTGTAAATTTTAACACCATACTTGTGTGATTTGTTTTTAATGTATTGTTTGAATTTCAGCCTGCCACGCCATGGTATCATTGATTCATCTATAACAATGAATTTACCTGGCGTTAATACTACTTGGAATCTGCTGTTGAGCATATTAGCCAAATCATGAATTTTCTTCAACTTATTTGTATTGTGGATGGCTGACGAATCATCACAAAAATGCCAGAATTTCAGTAATAGCAGAAATCTATCCCGAGTCATTACAGATACAATATATTCGTTTCGATATATTGATTTTTTTGACCAATAGTCATTTATATGAGACACTTTGTTCAGACCCATTGCGAGTAGTACCCCTAGAAACTTCCGCATTTCTATATTATTCGTAGCTTTTCATGATAATAACCGAGATTTTGTTTTTATTTCGTTATTATTTTGCTTTTCTGCGATGTGTTTTAACGCATATTTATTAGTTTCTGTAACCATTTTATCTATTATTTCATCAGTTACAAATAAGGAAAAAATACCTGCAGGAGATATATCTTCTATAGGAATATTAAAAGTGCTTTCATTTAAAGTACACGCATCCAACTCAGGTGTCAAATCTGTGACAGCATCCCATTCATTGACACTATTATCCTGTGCATCTTCCTCTTCCTCTGAAACATCATTATCTATATCCGATACAACTTCACTTGCAGAATATTCATCACTCTCATCATCGCCTGTGTCACCACTTTCCTGCTCTTCATCTTCCTCCTCAGTATTTTCCGTTTCTTCCTCTCTCTCTCTGCATCTTCATCTTCCTCTTCAGCATTTCCTGTTTCTTCCTCTCTCTCTTCTACATCTTCTACATCAACATTTTCTGTTTCTTTCTCTCTCTCTGCTTCGTCATTAAGTGTTTCTTTCTGTCTTTCATTTTCTTCAAACTGTTTATTACGTTCTTCGTCATAAAAAACACAATTTTCATTACTTTCAGTTAACCCTTGCGACATACTGTCTTCAAAAGAATAAGTGAATGTAAGTTTTGTCTTTGGATCTTTCCTTTCTATTTCATTTTTCTTTTTTATCTTTTTATTATCGTTTCTTAGATTTATCAAGTCATGATATTCGCTTTCATCTATTTTGATGCCGTGCATAAGCTTAGAAGCTGATATATTGTTTAGCGAAGGACTGCATCCTCTTGAGCTATACATACTAAATCGTTCCAATGACGATGAGCTAGGCGAAGACAATCCTTTTGATGTCTGTGGTGTAGGTTTATTTTTACATTCTGTAATGCAAAAAAAGGTAAGTGGAATAAAATTAATCTACACTAATATTATAAATGTGAAAGTTTAGATGTATGGATGTTTGCTACTCTTTCACGCAAAAACTACTGAACGGATTTAGATGAAACTTTACAGTAATATAAGTAAAAAATTAAATAAAATATGAAATTTTGAGAGATAGAGAGAGAGAGATATCTGTCAATAGATGCTCAGCAGAAACTATAACACTAAAAGCAAATAAATTATTTAAATTAAGACATACCTGTTTTAGTTACATGTGAAAACGAGACTGGTTTAAGAATATGAAATTTTCTTCCACTGGGGCTACTGAAAACGTCCGCTGTTGACAAAAAAAGTTTACTGTGACTCTTATTGTGTCTTATTTAGCGAGAAAAAGGAGTGTTGGGGTAAAAGGCGGACGGATTATGGTTCAATTCGAAAAGATGTTCAAAAAAACTAAATTTTCTCGACATCAACTGTTGAAAATAAATCATTAAAATGCAATGAAAGTCTTAAGAATAATCTTTTTCATAAAGGATGGTATTACATAAAAAATCCCCACGTCATTATGCGTCTAAGCCTGATATGTTGATATGTGTAGGTATTAAATAAAACTTACCGCTTGTGCTTTGTTTTCCGTGCACATTTGTTTCCAAATCCTTTTTTAGTTTTCTTAGTGGAAAATATTTCTTCACTGCTGTCACTATCACTGTCAATAACTGCAGGGCGAATTACTCTATTTTCCAAAATTTGTATTTTTCTTTTATTGCTTGCCATTGTTGATAATATCGGACGCTACGACAGAGCTGTTAGATAGCACAACACTAACTGGCGGGGCGCGCGCTCTGTGCGGTATCGGGTCGCCAGCTGCCTGGTGGGAGGGCGGGCCGAAATAGGCCCACTGCCGCACTCGCGGATGTTTTTTCACCGTCAGTGCGTGGTAGGTCAATAAAAGCCTGCCGTTATGTTTTGATGGGGAACAACTACGGCATTTACCGCAAGATGAAATATATATTTGTCTCTGTCGAATTTTTACAAACACCTGAGATAATCGTTTCGCACAAGCGAGAGGGACATAGTTTTCTTCGTCCGCACCAGTTCCAAGTACCGCGGCAGGCCGATATCGGCCTGTTACGCAGTAAACGTGTTAAAATTAAACTACGAGTAATAGTTTTTATCCGTGGTAGAGCTATGCTGTTAATATTATGGTTGTAGCGCGAATGGTCGGCTCGACCAGGAAATATCATGCTCTTACGGAATACCAGCGTAAAATAGCAGGTAGTTGGTGTGTTTTGTATGGGGAGTGCAGAGAACCGGAGACCATTTTTACAGGACACTATGCATTTCATCTTAATCCTCAGGAGTGACAACGCATCTGCATTTTGATTCTTAATCGAGGTTAGATATAGATGTCTATGGGCCACAGAATCCACTTATCATCAGGTGGACTGTGTGCTCATTTGTAACACTTATTCTATATTGTTTTATAACTTACAGAATTCATTTTCTCATTTCTGTGACAAAATACAAAAGATTTAAGATCCTTTTGTTTTTGACTTATGTCAAAATAATCCAGCTCCAGTTGGCGGATTTCACACGTCCCAAAAATATTTTTCTCTACACATGCGGTTATTCTCACGTTTTAGCCTAGAGCATATAATTACAATAAATTAACAATTCAAAGTATAATTTTTCACCAAAAATTTTTACTTTAAAAAGGATATACTGGAAAATTTTAATAATTTTATAGATGTTTTTATATATATTCTATATAAGGGTGACAAACGAGCAAACAATCCAATCCACCTGGTGTTAGGCCTATGGAGTGTGGCCTATGGACATTTACAACTATCCTCAAATTAAAATCAAAATGCTGAGGAATAAGATGGAATACTTCGTTTCCAATAAAGAGGAAAGAAACACAGCAGAATGAAGCTGCTATTTTACGCTGGTATTCTGTGCAAAAGTATATTCGTTCAGATGTTTGTTCTTCAATCAATCTTTAACGGATTTAATGAAATTTAGCATATATTATGTCATGGAATAATGGCTACTTTTCATAACATTTATTACTAAATTCAGATTTATATCCAGCGCAGCTGCTAAAATAATGAAGGTGTGAATTCAGGACACGGAGTGAATCTGGCTGTTGTTTTGACAAAGGATCTCAAAAAATAACGTATGGCAATAAACAATGCAATACTATTCCCTATTTTAATGTTTGGTAAGATAAGTTGGATGTGACAGAAGACGAGAAGGCGACAGGAGGAAGGTAGGCGACAGGAGATGGGCAGCAATGTTTTCCTAATAGCGACTAAAAATAAAAAACTGCAATTGCCAACCCCCTTGCCAAGCGTGGCAACTGTTGCAAATATCCCCGATATGAGGCCATCTATAGGGGAGGCCAAGGTTCAACAATGAACTTCAGTAGGCTGTAACGGTAGCGGTGACAGAAAAAGCATGAGAGTAAAACTAATGCTGTAGAAATGCAGTCGTTAAGAAGTATGTTGGCCTGACTCTGAATTATAGGATAAGAAATCATGTGATAATAGATAAGTGTGGTTTGCAAGATATAATGACGAGGATTAAGAAAGAAATGCTTTAACGACTTGGACGTGTAGAAAGAATGAATGTAGAAAGAGTGATTTAGCAAATTTATGCTTTATAAGTAAGTGGCATTTTGATTTGCTAAGGTGGTGGTCCTCTTCTTTTTTTATAAGTATTAGTGACAAACGAGCATACAGTCCACCTGATGGTAAGTGGTTGCTGTGGCCGAAGCCTAAATCACGCTATCAAAATTCCCAATCATAAACAGTATATATAGAACATCTCCGAACTAACAAACGGGGTGTTGGCCGCTCCCCGGGCAGAACACCTGCCCGGCGGGAGACACCTTGCCCTTTTCCTACTTCGGCCACGGACATCTACATCTATCCTCGATTATGAATCAAAATGCAGATGCGTTGTCACCCGTGGGAACTAAGATGGAATGCCTCGTTTCCAGCAAAATGGGTCTCCGGTTCTCTACACTCACCATACGAAACACAGCATCATTAAGTTGCTATTTGACGCTGGTATTCTGTGAGAGAGTGTTCCTTCCCCGGTCGAGCCGACCCATTGGTGCTACAACTATACTACTAATATTACTGCAGAATATCTCTACCACGTCCAAAACGTCTCCTGTATATAGCCTACCTATGAAGTAGGAACATGTTATACACAGACGGCAAGAAAATATATATGAATATAAACTCATAAAAGGACTGTCAGCTCCTCCAAGACGACTTAAATAGACTTGCTCTATACTAAAAAAATAACCGCATAACAGCTAATATTGAAAAATATATATCAATATCGTTTACCCATAAAATAAAACCTATACAGTATTCTTACCACATTGTCAGTCAACCCGTAACCAAAAAAAAAAAACATTGTTAATGACTTGTGAGTAACTTTAGACAGCAAACTAACCTTTTCAGAACACATTACATTAATAAACATGAAAGTCTGTAAAAATCTTAGGTTCATTGTGCGTGTCACCAAACCTTTTAATGATTTAAGTTGCATTAAAGCACTTTGTTTTTCATATGTCAGCAGCGTGTTGCGATGAAAACGTAATCTGTGCAAAAGTATATTCGTTCAGATATTTGTTCTTCAATCAATTTTTAACAGATTTAATGAAATTTAGCATATAAGTCAATTATGTCATGGAATACGTGTACGTAGGCTACTTTTCATAACATTTATTACTAAATTCAGATTTATATCCAGCGCAGCTGAGAGGTAGCGGCTCGAGAGTGATATATTATGCTAAAATAATGAGTGAAGTAAGAAAGACGGACCGAAACCCAAAACTCAACCCCAGACAGGTGTGAACGGAACAAAATATCGTGACGAATTTTATTTTGCCACTATAGATGCTATGGCTGCAGAGTACAAACTCCTGGATACTTTATTGAGTACGATGTTTTCAATATAATACTCAAGGCTTTTTCAACATAGGATTTAGGGTGGAATATGTCATTAAATCCTAATGCTTACCTCGCTTGCACTCAGTGTACCATGTGGATTATTTAATGAGACTGATGGGACATAACCAGATTAATTTTTGAGATGTTGTGGCAACTTTGAACCCTGACACAACGGCGAAAGGCGGCGCTTATAACTCACTGGTCATCGAACAACGCATGACGCTACTTTTATTAATTATAAGCAGATAATTTTTTATTCTCCATAACATGGAGTATAAGCAAGCTGCCTTTTATTGTACTTGCTACTCAACTCAACAGAGATGTTTGTTCATGTGCAATTTATGTGTATAAAACTCCACGACACAGGAGAAAATTCTAGTTTTTTAACGTTTTTTTTTTAAATTTGCCATGAATCGCTTGCTAGAGCCTTGTCTGAAAGTTATAGGACACCGTCACTGTGCTCATCAATCTGCCTACCCAGCGTGATACTTGTAGGTATTCCTTTCGAAAAATTTGTCATTTGACACATCCTTGGAAAGGCCTATATACACCAATGAACTGATAAATACGTTAAACGTTACAAGAAAAAAAATTATCTAATATTTTAAGTAAATTGAATATTGTATTTAATTAGAATTCAAATACTGAGAAATTTTGACAAGGTCACAGGTTACATTTATTTTAACATCTAAACTAGTTCAAAACACATTTATCATTATCATGTTCAGCCCGTAAAGTCCATTGTTGGATTATGTACCTTTCCTGTTGAAGAGAGGAATGACATTGATCGACACGCTTGGAGGAATGACGATCTTACCAGACGTCTCGTACCTCTAACGCTGCTGACATAAAATGTTGTGCACAGTTTATTACATTTAATGCGATTACTAGGGTTATCTGTTTTATAGATATACCTAAATGAAATTGTAGTGTTTGGCTGTAAGATCGAAATGCTTTTTAATCAGCTAAGGAGGTTATTTGCATGACATTACGAACTGAATAATAAATTGTAGAATTTTTGTTTATTTGTTTGCCTCTCAGAACAATGCTTTAGCTATTGTTCTGAAGTTTTTTTTTATCAAAAGTATTCTTACATATTTGCTTGATTTGTACCATTAAACCAATAATGGTTTGTTTTGGTACTCACATTCGCAACTAACGCACTGCTTTACATAAATATTTAATTTTTTTATCCAGGCTCTTCCGGAATGAACGAAATGGCTGACCCGATTGGTAATAAAACTTATCGAACAGATAGAGAATAATGATAGGAGTCATTGATGATGATATAGACTCCACTCAGGAAAAACCATGGGGGGTCAACTCAACAATTCAATTAAATTAACACTAAATAAGTAAGTGGTCACATTAATGTTGACATATACCGAGGACGTAAAGCGAGTCCTTTTGCATCCTACCCTACACCTCGGCTGCAGGTGCGATTTATGTTACGCTTGCGTGTGTAACATATTTTTAAAGCGTACGTAACTTAAACATCAAACATAAAGTTATTCCGGTAGCAGAACCATCATTCAATTTTTTATATGTGCGGGTGTAAATAAAAGTGTGATAAAATAATAGACGCAATAAAAAAAATTACTTTGTTGCTAACGATGCTTATTATAGCTCACAGGTTCTAGTTCAAATTGGAATTAATATTTGTGCGAATACAGTTGTTAGTTTTTGCATATAGTTGTGTTGTATTTGTCCTCATGATCGTCCTCTCTGACACTGTGTCTTCACTTACCTCCGATTTTATCCCTCAATATTTCCTCTTTTAAAAAAGGGATCCAAACCCAAAAACTCTCCGATCAACATTTTAATCTAGTGACGGTTATATGGGAAATAAAGCTGCAATTCTTAGCAGACCGGCAGTTGAACAGACATAATCCAACAGCGGAATCAAGGCCAATGGTCGAAATAATAGTCAACTGTCGAAGTCGAACTGTTGAAGACCGACTGTGGTAGCATTGTTTCTGGTCCACCTGACATTTTAAGTGAGATTGATATGTCTTATGGGCAACTGTACATGCCATCATTGGAAGAAAAAATCTCTCAATTCTACCATTAGATAAAGTAACTGCATTTCTAGATCATATTAACCCTATGAATTCTAAAATTCAGTTCACAATGGAGTTAGAGGCAAACAATTCTTTAGATTTTCTAGATGTGTTAGTAATTCGGAATCCTGATAACACTTTGAACCACACTGTGTGTAGAAAAAATATCCATACAGATAGATATTTAAAGGGTGATTCTCACCACCATCTTTCACACTTAACTACCGTTGGATTTACGTTAAATATTTATTTCAGGGATCACGAGGGATCTGTGACAGTAAACACCTGGCTGCCGAGCTCCAACACGTCAAGCAAGTTTTGCATGACAACAAGCTTCGGGTCCCGAGCCTACGTCACAGTGAACGAGTGAAGCCGGCCACAGTCAAGCGTGTACCTGCTGTACTGCCATATGTCAGAGGAGTCGCTGTCAAGATTGGCTACATCTAGAAGCGCGCTTCTATTAAAACATACTTCAAGCCGCCGAAGAAGATTGGTCAGTTTTTACCATCAGTCAAGTGTAATATCCCACTGCAAGATGCAGGTGTGTACAAGCTTGATTGTGAATATGGTATCTCCTTCATAGGACAAACTAAAAGAACAATTAAAACCCGCGTTAAAGAACATATAGCTGATGTGAAGAATCGACGCTCCGAGAAGTCTGCAGTCTGTGAACACATACGGGATCGCCCCCATCACTACATCAGATTTGATAGACCACAAATCCTCTGATGATTCGCGAGGCTATTGAAATCAAAAAACTTCCTTATTTCAATAGAGGAAATGGGTGGGTGCTACCATCTGCTTGGGATCCTATAATTATTAAAATTAAATCCCAACCCAAGCACAAAACTGCAAGACTTCAAGATACTATAAGTTCATACAGTGTAGATCGGAGCAAAAGTTAATAATTTTAATCTATGGTAACCGCGGTTAACTATGACATCTGGACGTTGAACATCTTTGTCCCCCCTCCCCCCCCCGTGACCATGGATGCTGTAAAGTGCTCGAAACGTCGGGTATTTAAAAAGTGAAATATATGCGATAAGATCCGTAAAAACTAGTATTATTTAAATGTGTAGTGTTCGCGTAAATATAAGAAATCATTAGAGAAAATCTCATCGGACACTATTCAAATAATATCTCGGACGCCAGTCTGAGCGAAAGTAGAATGGTTCTCATGGTTGAATGCAAAAAGCCCACCCGAGAAAAAAAATTAGCTTTCCAAGAGGCCAGGAGCGGAACAAGCAAAGAATCGAAAATTTTATGAAAAGTATAAACGGGCTTCAAAAGTTTACAAATAAAATAATTTAAAATTACCCCTTTTAAATGGTTTAAGGAATATCACAAGTTTGATTAGGTACAATAAAACTTTTATCCCATGTTTTAGTTTTATATGGGACTATCCCTACGCTGTGACATATTTAATAAAAGAAATTTAATTGCTTCAGTCGTTTGTGAGGTTCGGTTAATACGAGTATATGTACATAAAAAATTCATTTGCGTCTTAAACCCTTTTCGTTTTTTGTATGCTGTTAATAAAGCTATGAGTAATTTAACAATTCTAGTAATATAAAGAGGGATAGCTAAATATAATATAAATAATATAAATACGAACAGTTAAAAAATTAAAGAATTAATAAAAATTATTTACCTACACTTTTAAATAAAACCTCCCTATTAATTAAGATGGTTGTACTTTACTTAAGTTGCAAGACATAATAGGTTCATTATTTCATTTTATTGTATTTATATTTTAACTCAATCAAAACTCGACTAGACTATTAAAAAGTTATTGATGGTGTGAAAATTTACCTTTCGGAAATTAAAGAATTGAACTCCGAATTGCAGCATTTATTGGGCACTGTCAATACTGAACTAACCTACGAGTACATTCATTTGTTAATTCACGCCGGGGTTAAATGCCAGGTACAGTTCGTTGACAGCACGTTGATAAAGTACGGCTTTTAAAATGACCTACTAAGCCGATTTTAAAAAAAGAGGCTTACAACTCAACTTTATGTTTTTTAATGTATTTATGTTTTTAGTCAGATTCTTATGATTCCTTTTTATTAGACAGGTTACTTTAGTGGTGCTCTCATATGAATTTGAAAAACAATTCTACCCATAGAGATGGCTAATTCCAACTACAAGAACCGTGTAGAGGCGTTGTAGGAATATCCACTGTCCAATATCATTCCGTCGGTATCGTACTGTCGTAAGAGGCGACAGAGAGAAACTGACCCAGGAGATGGGTAGCAGCATCTCCCTGATTGACATTTGAATTAAAAAAAACTGCGGTTGCGAATCCGCTTGCAAGCGTCGCAACTGTGGCAAATATACTTCCTATAAGGCAATCTATGGGGAAGGTCTATTTTCACAATTATTAGTAGTGCTAATAGGTGTAATAGCACTAATGACGTTCTCTAGTAGAAAGAAAAACAAAAAATGCTGGGTTCGGAATAATCTCTTAAGAAAACGATACAACTGGTATGGTGGTTTCCGCATGTCCGATTCATTTACAAATTTCGAGCTTTTGAAATATCTTCCCACGTGTCACTTTTACTTTATAGTCTTTACTCGAGTTACATTACGTACGAAATGAAACTTCTTTACGACATATAAATCTTTTTTTATTTAATGTTTATTTATTTTTTATAATTTACATAATAAGGGTGACAAATGAAAACACAGTCCACCTGATGGGAAGTGGATGCTGTGGCCCATAGACATCTTTATTTATCTCCAATTAAGAATCAAAATGTAGATGCGTTGCCAGCCCTGAAGAATGAGATGGAATGCCTCGTTTCCAGTAAAAAGGGTCTTCGGTTATGTACATTCACCATACGAAACATAGCAGCATTAGGCTGCTATTTTACGCTGGTATTCTGTTAGAGCTTGGTCTTACCCCTCGGTCGAGCCAGCCCACTCGTGCTGCAACCACAATATAGCTGCAGCATGGCTCCTTCATGGCTTTTACACAAGTAGACTAAATAATAGTATCCTCATGCTGTCTCGGCAGGTGAACAGTTACAAGTAAATGTTTGTTTTTAATACCATACTAAATTTCTCCACTACGTCAATAAGGAAGTTTCACTTCAAAAAGTATTAATTTAAATTTTTAAAAGTTTCTTTGGCCCACAACATAATTATGTGGGGAGCGCGGCAGCTATTTCCAAAACACGAAGTGCACAGCGCAATAATTTCAAATGTTTATGGTATATAGTTATTTGTTTTAGAAGGACGTAAACTTTTTCTGAAACAGTGTTAATAAAAGTACAAATTCGAGTAGTTTCCATTATTGCAATGTTAGTTTCTTAAAAATTACAGAACTAGGAAATGTTCAAACATTTGTGGCGGCACAGGACAGGGAATTGCGGTATTGTAAAATGTACGGGCAATATTTAACTCGACATAGTACACAGATGCGGGCGATCTATTTTAATCCCAATTTTAGTGAAAATCAAAATGGTATATGTTTGTTTGAAATGCATCAAGTACTTTGCCTGGAGGTTTTCTTTCAGTGTGATATAGCCAGTTACCACAGAGGTAAAAACGTTTACTTCATTTATTCATTGTTTACAGCCTAGCAAAAGTACACTTTTGAACATGGCCTGTTATATTATTTTAAACTAGCTTCTGCCCGCGACTTCGTATGCGGATCCTGTTGCTTATGCTGGCGACAACGGGGTCGTCAAAATCGAAGATTTGAAACGTCTGATGTTGAATTCTAAGAGCCCAGGGACGGGAAAAGAACGTGATTCGCGAGACGATTCGAGACGTTCTAGATCTTTCATTTTTGTAAGTCAACAGGAAATGCCCATCAGACTAAACAACTTTCGCTAAGACGTCATTCCTATATATATGTTATAGTGTCGCTGGGCTTTGGGTGGAGAGTAACTCCTTGTGTATTATTAAGTTAATATATTGGTAATATTGTTTAGATCACGTTCACATGAGGCTTAAGTACTTATAGAACAAAAATACTTCAGCGCAAAGCTTCCGGGTAAACTATGTTGAAAGTTGACCCGTCCGGCACGTGAACATAAAGATTTCTAGAACTGCTAACCCGGAAAAGAGCGACGTATAACTGACCATGCGAGAAACAACTGACACCGAGATCTACTCCAGCACCACGAAAAGTCTGCCCTTGAGCCTTATTAATTGTCATTGCATAACACACTGATACTGGGAATTGCGTTCTTTTAAATTGGAATGGAAAATTATTTGGTATTATGGGAATTCTGGGAATAAAGACGGTTTCTCCTGCACCGCAACCTGTTAAAATTTGAGCCTCGATAATATTTTGTTGCAACTGGGTTTCTTTTAGCCGAGTTCCATTGCAAAGTTGTGGTGGTCTCAAATTTTAGAGCAGAATAATCGGAATGCTAATTTTTAAACAAATTTCATGAGAAAGAAGTCGGGGCATATTTAAAGAATTTAAAAATTCTATCGGGTAGCCTTTCTACCATTCTATTTATTGAACTATAAACTTTGCTTACCCCTGTATATTCGACAGTATTTTGTTATTAATCTCAGATGCCTGGTCATTGCGAGTAGTTAAAATGGATATTTCGCATAGCCAAGAATTGTCCCTATGTAATATAATTGTTACGTCACCGTAAACCGACGATATAAGATGTGATTGGGATTGCACTACACAACATAACTCAGGCGTCACAATAAGTTTTCCTTGGTGTACTTGTGGATAGGTACCTTCGCCAATCTTTAATAATTTATCAGAAAATTGACGATCATCCGGGTTATCTCCAGTTCTCACTCCCATGTTTATAGTCAAATGTACCGATTGTATATCACGCCACAAATAAGAGCTTTTTAGGCAAGCCCTAACCTCATCAGCTCGGGTTCCCCGTGGTATTACCGGTAAGGTTTGTCGGAAATCACCACAAAATAAAACCGCGATACCGCCCATTGGTCGATCATTTTGTCTTATATCCCTTAAAGATCTGTCTACCGCTTCTACTCCTTTTCGGTGGGCCATCGTATATTCATCCCATATGATTAAATTACACTCACGTTAGCTCTGTCGCTATTTCTTGAAATACTACAGGTTGGACTTTCCGTGCGATCTAAATCAATTGGTATTTTAAACATAGTGTGAGCAGTTTTACCTCCTGGTAGCAATGTTGCAGCTATACCTGATGAAGCCACGGAAAGATCAATTTTACGCTGATTTCGAACATAAATTAATATTAATTTAGTCAAAAAGGTTTTCCCAGTTCCTCCAGGTGTATCTAAAACCTATATTGTTCCCAAATTATTCTGAACACTCTCGCACACGCGATCATAGACTGAACGTTGTTCTGCAGTCATCATTGGGACACCGTTTTCTAATGTTGCCAGCAGTTCCATTTAGTTGTAACCAATCTCTGCGGAATATTCCCCATTGGTAACCTCTCCGACTGAGGTTGGTGTTGGCAAACCATATTCACAGAGTGATTTACCGCCTACTGCTGTTAAGTCTTCCTGAAGAGCTAATAAGCACAGATTTATGGCAAGATCACGGAAATTATTATTAGTTGCACCTTCATCATTGTGAGATATATTCCGAAGAAAGTCTTCTGCAAATGTTTCTATAAATTTTTCCCATAATTGTACAGCATCTGACAAATTACAAAATGTGAGTAATAAATTAAAAAAAGTTTAATTTATAATTAAGCTAATACTAAGAAATATTTAAACACTACCAAAATAACTAATACCTATTTTATAAAATAACAACCAAAGAAATCTAAAAATAAATTATTTAACGTAAGAGTAGACTAAAAGTCACGCTGAAAATTTTTTTGCGCCCGAAGCAAATATGGGCAACCCTCCGGAAAGCGGGGGAGGGAGGCGGTGAATGCTCATAGCATACCACGCAGCCGGCTGCGTGGTTTTGTGGAGACTTTTACCCACTAAACACCGCCTTTATGGATTGGCTTACCGATCTAACGAGAGATCTCTAAGCCTGTATACGGACGCGACCTTCCTTGGCAGAAAGGAGGGCGCAAAAGCTCGCACTTTTTTTTTTTTGCGCCCGAAGCAATTAAAGGGCTACCCTATACGTAGGGAGGCGGAAAATGCATTACGCATACCACGATAGCCGGTCTATCGTGGTTATGAGGGGCTCACTGTCCTACCGGGGACCCTAAGTGATACCCTCTAAAAACCGCCTTTGGGGACAGGAAACCGGCTAATTAAGCTCTATTGTGCCTTATCATGAGCGACCCTCTTTTGGGAAAAGAGGGTGCAGGCGGCTAAATGCCGCTGAGGGAGTGCCTACGAAGGCAAATTAATGTTAGATATTACAATAATTTTATTTAATTAGAGTTGGCCTGAGCCGCCAGGAGACAGTTCAGGTCGTTTGAAAGTTTATTAGGCGGGTCCGAGAGAGAGTTTCTCGGCCTGCTGACATGATAGCGAGAGGGGGGTGGGGCTGCATAAGAAGCTGCCTCACGAATTAAATGGTTTGGGTGCGACTCTGAGGCTTTGAAGAAGTTCTCAGAGAGTTTTTTAAAAAATTGTTGAATTGTTGGGAGCTCTAAGTCCCGATGAAGGTCGGCATTACGGACGTACCAGGGTGCGTTCGCAGCTCGACGACAGAAGAGGTTCTGAACTATTTGGAGTTCATTTAAAATGTTAGGGTTTGCGTGAGCAAAGACGGGGCCCGCGTAGGACATGACTGGTCGTATACAAACCTTGTAGAGGGTACGCTTGTTTCGAAGGGACATTTTACTGTGTCGGCCCAACATACTGTTGAGCCTACTCAGATAAAACCGTGCGTGACGGCTTACTCTTTTGACGTGGGGCTTGAAAGTGAGCCCTGTGTCTAGAGTGACACCTAAATATTTGGCGGACGTATGCCAGGGGACAGGGGAACCTAGCATACGTATTGGTGGAGTGTTTTTGAGACGGCGTCGTTTATAATCGAAGTGGACGGCGGAGCTCTTCTCCGGGTTCACATCGATGCGCCATTTTTTGAACCAAGCTCCTAGGTCATCAACTGACTTTTGCATCTTGTTCCGTATAAGGGGTAGTGAGACACCTTTGTAGTAGATGGCAGTGTCATCTGCAAAGAGGGAGAGTTGAACACCTTTCGACTGGATGGGAATGTCGTTGGTGAACCGGATGTACAGCCGAGGAGCAAGTACTGAGCCCTGAGGGACACCAGCCTTGATAGTTCGCTGTGAAGAAAGCGTGCCTTCGTGTCTAAAACGAAAGGTACGATGTTTTAAATAGGAGGCTACGAGATGAACTAGACGATTGGGGAGACCTATTTTATAGAGCTTGTAGATGAGGCCTGTGTGCCAGACTCTATCGAAAGCTTTGGCTATATCGAAAAAGACCGCGATGGTCTTATGACGACGAGGATAGAAACCGCTGAGGATATATTCCACGATGCGGTGAACTTGTTGGGGACATGAGTGTTTGGCTCGGAAGCCGAATTGATGGGGAATGATAAGAGGGTCGCCGTCTGTGGGAAACAGATAGCGCCTCATACGAATTTGGATGACTCTTTCGAAGAGCTTGCCCATTGCCTTGAGGAGGCTAATGGGGCGATGGCTGGAGGGGGAGGTTGAGAGGCTTGCCTGGCTTGGGAATTCCAATCACAGTAGCCTCTTTCCACGTAGTGGGAAAATAACTAAGGTTAAAGCAGGCGTTGAAGATAATAGATAAAAAGGTTAACACCTGCTCGGGAAAGTGTTTTAGGGCTTGGTTGGAGATGCCATCCGCGCCCGGAGCCTTTTTAGGCTTAAGTCCTTTGATGAGGGATGAAATCTCATCATTGGACACAGAGATAGGTTCGGAGGCCGTGGGGGGTGAGTTCCGGCGGCGGACCTCATCCTCCACTGCCTGGACGTGTGAGGGGTCAACGGGTTGAGAACTGGGAGGGCATTGAGCGGCAATGCTATCTGCAAAGCACTCAGCCTTTTCCTCGTCCTCGAAGGCAACCGTGCCGTCGGGACGGGAGAGAGGGGGGAGTGTAGGTGATAGCGTCTATGCGGAGGGCTCTAGCCATCTGATAGTACGCTGTGTGAGATGGAGAGATATTCTCCATGAGCTTACTCTTTTCGAGATCTTGGAATTCAGAGAGGCGGAAGCGGAGTTTTCGTTGAAGACGATTGGCCGCGCGCCTGTATTCGGGGTGGGATATTTTGCTGCTCTCCGGAAAGCAGCTTTTTTGGTTTTTAATAGGTTGCCAATGTGTAGGGGAAGCCCACTATTGTTAGCAACCGGGACGACCCTTTCGTTCTCCTTAAGGGAGGATTTAATAAGGGTGGAGAGAGAATCGACCGCGGTGTCGATTTTTTCGGGACTGTCTAAGTCCGACGGTATGGGGATGGTAGAATCCTGTGAGTCCAGAGCTTTAGCTAGGGACTCCTTGAATCTCTTCCAGTTAGTGAAGGTTTTCGTGTGTGTTGGGGGAGGTGGCTGATGGCCAAGAATGAGGGAGACCGGTCGGTGATCTGAACCCAGATCGTCTAGTGTCTCGATTGCTCTGAGGTTGAGAGAAACTCCTTGGAGTAACGCAAAATCTAATACATCGGGTGCGTGATCGGTGTTATCGGGAAAGTGAGTAACACCGAGAGGACTATGGACGGTAATATCAAGAGACTGCGTGATATCGAGCAGTATCTTGCCACTAGGGGACGTTGTGCGGCATGTCCATTCAGTATGCTTGGAGTTAAAATCTCCAAACATAATGACTGAATTGCCCAAGGATAAAATGGCCTCAAAATCTTTTTTGAGGGGATAGGTTCCTGAAGGGATGTAGCAGGAGGCTATGAGGATGGACTGATGTCCAGTCATAGCTAGCCTGCATACCGTGGCTTCCATGTTGGTAAGCTGCGGAGTAGAAATGGGGGAGCAGCTCGCACTCGGACCCCCCCGCCTTTTTCTACCTCCCGCCGCGAGCCGCGTCAAGCGCGGCGACCGTTACACAAAAATAATCCTTATAGCATGATTCAGTATTCACGTGCGATGGCTTATTAGCGTATTTCATGTATAACTTTGGTGTTGCTATACCGATTTCTATGATTCTATTTTATTGAATAGATAATAATGTAAACTTTTTTTAATTAGGGATGAGTGAGAATGTTACAAACGTAAGAGTAGACAAATATAATCAGAAAGCTCTGAACTGCTAAGCTATCGGGAGTTACACGTGTTATTGTGAGTTAACCATAAAATATAGACATATGCTGTCGTGGGATATTTTTTATATAATTTTAAGGAGAACATTTCCGTTGTACATGATTTCTATGTAGCTTTAACCATTAAGGCTGCGCACGTGACGTAAGCTTAAAAAATGGAGTAATTTCTCCCTTTTCCCCCAACATTTCCCTTCACTGCTCTGCTCTTATTGATCGTACCGTGATGAAAAGTATACTATAACCTGCCCAGGAGTATGAAGAATGATTGTACCAAGTTTCGTTAAAATCCGTCGAGTAGTTTTTGTTTCTATAACGAACATACAGACAGACAGACAGACAGACAAAAATTTTACTGTTTGCATTTTTGGCATCAGTATCGATCACTAATCACCCCCTGATAGTTATTTTGGAAATATATTTCATGTACAGAATTGACCTATCTCCAGATTTATTATATATAGTGTATAATGTATAAGTATAGATGAGTGATAATTTGAATAAAATTATATATACGGATTTTGTCGCGTTGAATCAACTTATTTTAAATTATTTTTAATTTAATTATTAATACGTGAATTAATTAATAGAAAAATAATGTATGTGAACACTTACAAGGTCGTTGCGACCATTACATCGTATTTGATAAACCACAAATCCTCGCAAAAAAAACACCGATTTCTACCAAGTGAGACTATAAAAAAACATCCTATCAATAGAAGATAATGGCTACTGCGATCCGTTTGGGATCTTATAATTAACAAAATTAAACCCAAACTCAAGCATACCACTGCAAGACTTCAAGATACTGTAAGCTCGTTCTGTGTAGATCGGACCAAAAATTAATATTAAAAACTAAAGGTAGCCGGGTTAACTATGACATTGGGACTTCAAAATCTCAGACCTCCCATGACCAGAGGTGCTGTAAAGCAAAGGGAATTAAAAATAAGTTAAAATAAATTAATTAAACGCGATAAAATCCGCATATATAGTTTTATTCCATGTGTAGTGTTCGCGTAAATATAAAAAAAATCATTATGGTATATTTGCCATAGTTGCCACTCTTGGCGGGCAAGTTGAAAATTTCTATTATTTTAGTTGTTATCCGTAACGTGCTGCTACACATCTGCTGTTTTATATTTAAAGGAGAAATTTCCATATAAAAGATCTTTAAATGTAAGTCACACTTACATCAATGTGATCTTCACAGAAGAATAGTCTAGTTTTTGTAGACAATGTCTTCGGATCTCTTCTAGTTAGTGTTAATCAAGTATTTCTCATTTTATCAGTCATTTGAAACTAACTTCCCCGGCGTGCTTGTGCTCGTATTTTTGCATACATTGTTAAACATCCAAACATATCTTATTATTTTCTTTACAAAATCGTTTTATTTACTGGCGTAGTGACCTCAAGAGCTGAACAGTATGTCAACTGGCGTTCTGTGCAAACATTTAAAACAATTTAAGATTAAAAATAATTTTATGGCACTATTCGATTAAAAAAATATAAAAATTATAGTGGTTCATTATTACTCTATGGTTGATTTAAATGAAAATGCAATATAATAATTTGTATCTCAATGATTTAGTGGTAAATAATTGAATAAAAAAAAAAAACGACGGGTTGCACTCCGGGAGTGCCGGCAGTAATGAAAACTTGTATATTAACGTTGTGCATTTCTGATATTTTGGAATGGTTAGGGAATAATTTTGCACGAATTACTTTATCAGCATAAAAGTACTATCATTTATGTGGTAGAATACAATACTTATTTATTGCGCTATCGTACACAACTAAACGACAATGCAGGCGCAGGCATACATTTTCGCCGCACCGTACAAAGAGAGGGTGATACTTCCTCTCCTATGTCGCGCCGGCTGTCTCTTTCTCTCCATCCGTCTTACGCATTTTCGATCAGGGTCACCTGTCCTGAAGCGAGTTTAACATTTTTTACCCATTACAAAAAAGTGTATAACGCCGCCTTTAAAGAAGTTTTCACTTAAAAAATTACGTTCGTTACCTGCAGATGTGTCCGACGTTGGTAAGCCTAATTTTCGTTTCATACTTTGCACTTAAAAAAAAATTCTAATATTTTATCTGTCAACACTGCGGAATAACGTCGAAGTGTACAAAACAGTCCACTTGAATTAAAATTCAATGCCGTAAATCCCCATTTAGTAATTGTAGCGGACGCAGTAAACAAAACGATTCTGTAACACAAAATAAAAGGTAACAAAACTATACAACTAGTTTGTTGTCACAAAACTTTCAGCACGAATAACTGTGAGAAATTTGCCACCATCTGATTAAGTAAACGGAAACAGCACACATTTTATTGGCACAGGTATTCAGCGAGCACTATGCTTGTAAAAATAATATTTTTGTAAGAAATAATTTCATAACAAAATATCTTACTTCCTCTTAATTTAAAACCTATGTGGATTGTTTTTAAATAAATAAAATTAGAATTCCGTTCGAGGGAGAAGTAATTTCATTTGAGACCGTCACCATCCTCTTAGCTACTTCTGCCTCAGACCGGAACACAGCAGTGTAACTGCGCCCTCTTTTCCCAAAAGAGGGTCGCTCACGATAAGGCACAATACAGCTTAATCAGCCGGCTGCATGTCCCCAAAGGCGGTTTTTAGAGGGTATCACTTAGGGTCCCCGGTAGGACAGTGAGTCCCTCCTAACCACGAAAGACCGGCTATCGTGGTATGCGTAATGCATTTTCCGCCTCCCTACGTATAGGGTAGCCTTTTAATTGCTTCGGGCGCAAAAAAAAAACACAGCAGTGCACGCACAACTGTGTTTACAATGGCACAACGGTATAAGGAGCCACTATGATTATAGGGTAGGAAGCGTTCCATTTTTGTCCCCAGAGGCTGCAACGCATCTGTTGCCATTGCCTATTGGCTTGTATATTGTAAAGTACTCTGTGCTTAAATAACGCTTGATGTATTTTGTTGCAAAACCTGAATCAAGCACAGTTGTGATCTCTTTCCATTTACGTTTATTTGATTACGAGTTTGCGCAGAAAGCGTACGATTGTAAGATGTATGTTCGATACTCTTTTTGTAATTTTTAAACTGTTTCCTAAATTGTCTATTTGAGAGTGAGATGAGCCGAGCATTACAAAGTTTTCTGAAGTATAATTGTAAAGTTACTTCTTGACAATTATTGGAATATTCTCATTGAAATTAATGTAAATTTGAAAAGTAAATTCGACTGCAGCCTACAATAATAAGCGCAATTCACTTTAAAATTATTATTTTTGATATAACCGAGTTCCCTAGAGCATGTTTTAGAATCTTGAGATTGTAAAATGGATCCCTAATTATTTCACTCTGATATATGTCTGTACGTCTGTCACGGACATCTAGCTCGTAGACTGAGTTAGAGTCCTGAATAAGGATATTTGATGTAGAATATATTTGCCGTATAGTGGCATCGTAAGACAATTAACTACTCTGTTATGTATCATCATGTGAATAAAGATACCAGGATGGGCAGTGTCTTCTTAATAACCACTAGAAAACAAATATCTGCGGGCAACCCACCTGTAAAGCGTGGCAACTGTGGCAAATATCCCCCTTGTGAGGCAATCCACGGGGCGGCCTGCGTTCAGCGTTAAATTTGATACGCTGCAATAAATGAATGAATGTGATCGTTCCCCGGTCGAAGGAGCAATTATACGCAATACTATACGCAGCGTGGCTCTACAACGCACATTCAAAATAAATAAAAGAGTACTATGCATGAATTAGCATTTCCATTTACATGAAAATGGTCACAGCATTTCTCGCTAGCGATATTTTTTACTCTTTTCAAATGCACTTGCAAATCCGATTACGCGAAACTCCAAGCGAATCAGAGGAGTCCGCCTATACATAAAAAGCGATTGGAATGGCAATGAAATTGGCCGGCTTTTGAAGCGTAGCGTAGCTTATTTAAAGTAGCTTGTACAGTTTACATAACTTAATAAAGCCCGTAAAATGGTAAAGGATATTAATAAAATTTTTTACATTAAGTATAATGCAAACTGTTATGAATGAGTACTAATTTATTTCAAAATTTTAAAGTATTTATCATTTTTATATGTACTCATTATGCAGAATTGATGATTACGCTATTATACAATAATGGATGATTAAAGCAAATAATTTGCATGATTATCCACATTTTCATAATTGTCGATGCTGGTGGTAGTATGTTCTCCTTGATAAATAAATCTTCAATAATGGTTTAGATATAATCATCGTCATCATCGTTGCAATCTATCAAAGTCCGCGGATGAACATGAGTCTCTCCTAATGATATTTTCTTACAGGCTATATTTGCTTTAGTTGTTACGTTTGGCAGACTGGTAGGCAGTAGCAATTTTTATTATTTTCAATTCTTATCAGTGGGATGCTGCCTCTCATCTCCTGTTTCAGATTCTCTATATCACTACATACAACCTTCACTTACGTTGCCATTACGCGACACAAGTCTAAAATTTATGCGTGGTAAAGCCATGCTGCAGTTATATTAGTAGGATAGTTGTAGCACGAATGGGTAGGCTCGACCGGTGAAGGACCACGCTCTCACAGAATACTAGCGTAAAATAGTAGCTGCTGCTGTGATTCGTATAGTGAGTGTAACCGTGTGAACCGGAGACCTTTTTACTGGAAACGAGGCATTCCACTTTAGTCCTCACGGCTGACAATCTGCATCTGCATTTTGATTTGTAATCGAGGATAGATGATATGTAATAGTGCCTTTTGCCGTGAAGATACGAGGCATGCCGATTAAACACACACGTTACTGTTTTGAAAGTGCGGACTACGTGTTGATTAATAAAGTAATATTAGATACTGAATCGAAGGCTTTGATGAAAGACGAAGTTTCTGCTGAAGCTGCTGTGAACTTATTTTATAACGGAATGTATGGTATTATACGCAAGTATATAGTAAGGAAAACTGTAAAAAACAGCAATTATCCTAAGTGGTTTGATTCATCATTGATACATATCTTCAAAAATAAAAATAATGCTTGGGTTAAATGGAAAAAGTACGGAATTTATCAGATTATAAAACATTTGCATTGTACAGAAAACGTTTTAAAACTGAATCTAAATTACGTTATGCTCATTATATGGATACTGTCGAGAATTGTGTAAAGCAAAATATTAAATATTTCTGGAAATATGTAACAAATTGCAAAAGCAGCCTAGAAACTCCGTCAGAAATTATTTTTATAAAAAAAATTTGCTAGTAACCCCAAGTAAGTATGTAATTTATTCTCTGATTTTTTCTTTTCAGTATTTGAACCCACTTCAGTCACTGAAGATTTGAATTATGATAACACTAATATACCAAATAATAACAATTCTGATTTCGTTACTACTAACATTTAAAAAAATGTAACAGAGTCCCTTTTAAATTTCGACGCGAATAAAGGAGCTGGTATTGACAGAATTCCACCTTATTTTCTGAAAGCTACAGCACATCCTATTGCAAAACCAATTCATTACCTTTTTAATAAATGCTTAAAAGAAGGGATATGTCCATTTATTTGGAAAACAGCTCGTCTTGTTCCAATTTACAAGGCGGGATCAAAAAAAGATGTTGATTTCCTTTATGAAAAAGATGACAGATTTCCGCAAAGCATTCGATCGCGTAGACCATAAATTAATTCTGGAAAAGCTATCCTTTAATGGTATCCGTGGTAATTTGTGGAGATGGTTTAAGTAGTATGTGACAAATCGTTTACAAAAAGTAGTTATAAGAGGTTTTGAGTCAGATATTGTGCATATAAGTTCTGGTGTGCCACAAGGATCAATATTAGGGCCTCTTCTTTTTGTCCTGTACATTAATGATGTTAATAGTTGTTTCAAGTTTTGTAATTTTATTCTGTACGCAGATGATATAAAAATTTATCGCAAAATTCAATATTATCATGACCACCTTAACTTTCAAAAAGATTTAGATAATTTTACATCTTACTGTAAACACAATAAGTTAGATTTGAGTGTTAATAAATGTAAAGCCATAACTAAAAAGTAATTTTAATTATTCTTTATGTGGAGCCCCATTAGAAAAAGTTCATAAAATTAAAGATTTAGGAATAATATTAGGTAGTAAACTTATCTTTGATACACATTTTGAAAACGTCATTAATAAGGCTCTTAAAATTTATTGTTTCGTGAAGCGTATTGGACGTGAATTTAATAAACCTCTAAATTATTTGCACCTCTATAAATCTTTAATAAGATCACAACTCGAATATGCGGTAGCCATTTGGTGTCCGTATTATAATAAATATATGGATAAAATAGAATCCATTCAGAAAAAGTTTTTGCGTAGTGTATATTACAAGTGCAGACGAGTTAAATTACCCTACTATCAACTGCTGGTTAAATATAACTTACTAAAATTAGAATCCAGACGTCAACAGATTCAAGGTATGTCACTATATGATATCTGTCATAACAGGTACGATAGTATAGAACTAGTTGAGATGATACAATACAGAGTACCATATAGGCCATTGTGTCGCAGAGTTCGTACTAAATATACATTTTTTACTAATAAATGTCGAACCAACGTACGTAAAAGATCCCCTATAATTATGTTGTTAAATTGTTATAATAAGACTTTCAATAATATTAACATTTTGCTCACAAGGTGGGTATTTATAAAAATAATTAATTTCAGTACTCAGAGGAGAATGAGTTTGTGTAACTGGTTATTACAATTATTAGTATTTTTCTTCATTATTGTGTTAGTTGAAAACACAATCATTGTATTAGATGAAAAAATTGTACGCTATTCTCAATCTCAACATTTGTTAATAGTAATTGGTGGTCGACAGTGTTGGTTGCACTATTATATTGTATTTGCTGTAGTGAATGTATTTTAGATTAATAAATATTGTGTAAACTGTTTGGTGATCCTAATAAATAAAAAAAAGATGTAGATGTCTATGGGCTGCAGCAACCACTTACCATCAGGTGGACTGTGTGCTAGTTTGTCAACCTATCCTATAAAAAAATAGTCAATCCACATCATCATGGTGATTGTCTTTTTAGAGCATACAGCTCCTATGTCAAAGGGCATATTAAGATTCCATTTTTATACAAGTACTACATATGTAATGAAATATATTACTTCCAGCGTTCATATTACGATTAAATCGCTTACAAGCACGTTGCACTTACTTTCTTTTTGACTCATGAAACTTAGTTCAAACGAAATAATTAAATAATTTTATTAAAGAATCGGAGCTAATATTTGAACAACAAGCCCATTAGTTAAATAGTAATAAAAATCGACTGTGTTTTTTTTTAAATATTATAGCCTGTGTCACTACCACAACTAATACCAATTTAACGACATCCTTTTTGTTAAAATCCATCAAGCCGTTCAAGCTACAGAGCCCAAAAAATAGACATGCATTTATAACAAAACGTTCTGAAAAATCTTTAGTTAGGTTCTAATAACATTTCAAATGAAACCAGTCCAGGGTGTAGTATTAATTAACACAATATTAATTAACTTTTTATCATTACACTAAATGAAAACCCACTTTTATCATAGTAATACTGACTTCGTTTATGTTGTTCCTAAGTAAATATAAATATTTTTCATTAAAACATTTTAATCTCTTTGCCGTTAATCCTATAAAGCCGCGCCCAATGCAAAGCTTCCGCAGCGTTGTTTATAAATTGGAGAAATTGAGAGGATAGTCAACAGGGAGGGTTCAAAAATATTAAATTACTTTTAGCTTTTGATATGATAAAATGAGAATTTTATTTGTGTTGTTTTTAATTTTATTTAAATTATTTATATGAACAGTTTATGGACCAAGTGCAGTTGCCAAATAAAAAGTAGCTACCAGTGTTCGATGTCAAGCATTTGTGGATTTCATTAATGTGTATATTTTTATTAAGAATTAGCATGGCGATTAATAATAATTTATAATAGGACTTTAATTATGAAACAGCCGTTTTTATGTAATAAGTTAACGTAATTTTTTAATATTTTTTATTTCTATTAATCCAAGAAATCATGCTTGCAATCGATGCAACTTTGCCAACGTAGTGACAGTTTCTTGATGGCCTACATGAAGAAATCAGCTGGACGAAAGACAACAAATTACTCAAAGGCGTTTTGTACTGTCTCTCAGATATCGTTTTTTTCCCGCAAAAAAGTTATTCAAATTTTGGAAAAAGTAGAAGTATGTATGCGCAAGGTCTGGTGGACCCGGCGAATGACGGAGAGCTTTCAACCCCTGCTCTTGTAACTTGGAGACCGTTTATTGTGCAGTATGAGATCGCGCATTGTCGTGCAGGAGCAGTGGAGACCCTTGCCCTTTTAAATTTCATAAATGTCGTTTTTAGTAATGTTTATACGGGTTGTAGGTTTTAAAAAGGGTATATACAACCAAAGGAAAATAAAAAAAGCCTCTTCATACAAATTTCGCCTCTACCTTGTACATTTTGTACTTTACTACAACTTTTACTACTATTTTTACTGACACAAGGATATTTCTTCTTTTTTCTATCCATCTTTTTCCGTTTATTTTTTTTTGGTAATAAATTATATATAAAACTTAAAATATATAAAACATACTAAATATAAAAGTCCAAGTCAATTAATCTAATACTAATATAAACACTAAAAACTAGAACTAATATGACAATTAAATAAAAATAAAATATATTTAAGTAGAGCAACTTTCACGATATGCTCCGTTCAGTCCATAAGAGCTGCGCGAGGGAAAGAGATCACAAAATAACGTTGAGCAACACTGCACACGTCTGAACGCCGAGAATCTTAGCGGAACTAAGAGAATATCAGGCGTTTCTGGTTTATAAATGGCAAGGAGGTAAAAAGTACGAAAATATATACTTTTTTAATTTTATTTATTTGTAACTCACTTGAAAATAGTTCTATTTTATGTGGTTTTAAATACGACTTTGCTACATTTATACTTCTAATAGAAAAAAAAAATAGATATTTGCAGTAAAAAAATCATGAAATTACAACTTTTTAAGCCCTTCAAATAAGAAAATTAAAGCATTTATAAAAGAATTGACCAGATCAGATTATTGTAGACAATATGCAAATAAATGTGATCTGAATACTTTTCTTGATATTGTTATAGTTTGTACATAGCAGAGGATTTAATAAGACCTTTTACGCATGTAACCTAAACATAGGCATGTTTAACGCCTAATAGAGCTATTAAATTAAACACCAAAATAAAATTAAAAAACATTTTCAAAAATATCAAATATTACACTTTAAATAAAATATGTTTCACTTTTCCTTTTTTAAATACTATAAAAAAGTATTTGTTTTCCCGAGAACACTAATTTTTACAGGACTGGGGCCTAAACAAAAGTTTCCGCCAAACCATCCAATTTCGCCAATGTTTGTATATTTTGCCCGCTATGCTAATTTTAAGCTCAATCGCAAATTTAAAAATTACTATTTAATTTACGTTGATTTGCTTTATTTTAAATAAATGTAGACTATATTTCTGGCACCACTCGGACTGGTTCTTACCTTTGATTATACTCAGTTGCTTGTCAGAACCAGTCAAAGTGCACTTGTGTTTTGATGCGGGTCAATTTAGCCTCAGTATTTCTTAGTATGCTTCTCAATGGCGAAGATTAAGGTGAGATTATCTTGTTACATGGTCTAGAAAGGGTTAAAGGGTTTTTAGAATCTTTTTCTTGTGTACTCTTTCCTGTTAGTATTTTAAATAGGGAATGGTGACAATGGACAAAATAAGCAACATAAATTGCGTCTCCCGGTTGTCAATTTTGCCCATCCAAAAAAGTATACAATGGTTGTCACTTTCTTATTACCCTACAGCCTAAGAAGTAGTAGCTTAACCAGCTTGGCGATTTTAATGTGTGAGGTGTCATTTTTGCCACAATGTTCGGAATGTTTACATGTTGGCTACGTGCTGTGGTTCATATTAATGTGTTAATTGAAAAAAAAATTCAACGCCTTTTACATGCAGTTTGGTTCAAATTAATTACACTTGTTTTACATAATAGATTTAACTCTTTATATTGGTATTGCGCAAATAAGTACATATTATCTATTTTAAATTTATTTATTATCTATTTTAAGGGTAACGTTAACCGAAGCTTTTAATATTGTATATAATTATTTTTAATCGCAAATATTATAATTTTAATTATTATTTTAGTTTAGTTCTCTATTATAATTTTTGTAATATAAAAAGATACTATTATATAATATAATATAAAAAAAATATTTTTTTTATGTGAACAAATTAACTACCTCAGGGATAGTTTACAAATAATACATAAAAATATAATCAATTTCTTTATTCACTTTTTCCTTAAAAGGAAGGGCAACAAAAATCATTATGATTATGTGGATTACATAAGATTCTTCTTTTTAAATCTCTTTTATTAGCACTACAGTATGATGAGGTATATGAGCTAAGTTTCTTTAATTTCATATTTCAAAAATGTTTTTTCTTATGTATACAAAAAAAAAAAAATATATATATAAAATATATATATATATATATATATATATATATATATATATTCAAGTCCATTGCTGAACATAGGCCTCCCCCAAGTAATGAAACAAAGCACGGTCCTGAGCCACCTGCATCCATCGACTTCCTGCATAACTTACCAGGTCGTCACTCCATGTAGTGGGGGGGGGGGGGGGGGGTCGCCCTCCCCTTTCCTCCCCATTGGTTATCGGTTCTTTGAGCTATATAGCCGGCTCATTGCCACTTCAGCTTACTAATCCGTTGGGCTATGTCGGTCACTCTGGTTTTACTGTGGATATCCTCATTTCTGACCAGTCTATCACGCAGAGAAACTCCAAGCGTAGCCCTTTCCATAGCCCGCTGAGTGATCTTGAGCGTCCTCATACGGCCAGTAGTGAAGGACCACGTCTCAGATCCGTAAGTCATCACTGGCAACACGTACTGGTTGTACAATCTAGTTTTCAGAGATTGAGGTATACCTGAAGAGAAGATGTGTCGTAATTTCCCCAACGCTGCTCAGCCGAGTTGAATCCGTCGATTGACCTCTGGGTGAAGTTGGACTTACCTAGTCGGACTATTCGTCCCAGGTAAACGTACTCGTCAACAACTTCGAGCATAGTGCTCCCAACAACTACCAGCATAGGTGTGACATGGACATTAAATATGATCTTTGTTTTGTCCATGTTCATCCTAAGACCTATCCGTTGGGAGACACCATTGAAGTCATTGCGCGTAGTGCTTAGGTCCTCCAGCGATTCTGCATTAAGGACTATATCGTCGGCAAATCGAAGGTGAGTGATGTACACGCCATTGATGTTAATACCGTATCCTTTCCAGTCCAGTAGCTTGAAAACGTCTTCCAATGCAGCGGTGAAGAGTTTCGGGGATATAACGTCACCCTTTCTTATACCTTTCTGCAGTTGGACAGGTTTCGAACTCTGGTTCTGTACTCGGATAGCCATCGTAGCCCTACTGTACAAACGCTTCAGCACTTCGATATACCGACAGTCAACTTGGCTCTGCTAAAGGGACTGTAGAACCGCCCAAATTTCGATGGAATCAAAGGCTTTCTCATAGTCCACATACGCCAGGCAAAGTGGCAGATTGTACTCTTCGATCTTCTGTACAATCTGCCACAGGGTATGTATGTGGTCTATGGTACTGAAGCCTTTTCGGAAACCGGCTTGTTCGGGAGGCTGCAAGTCGTCGAGTCTTGCGATGATGCGAGACGATTCGTAATGACTCTCGAAAACAGCACGTAGACGCGGCTCAGAAGGGAAATCGGTCTGTAGTTCTTCAAGAGAGCGTCGTCGCCTTTCTTAAAGAACAAGACCACCGCACTTCTGCTTCACGCCTCCGGAGTAGTGCTACCATGGAGAACGGAATTGAAAAGCTTCTAAAGGACTTCAAGTACCGGTGTTCTACCCGCTTTCAGAAGCTCCGCTGTAATTCCATCCTCACCTGAGGACCTGCCGTTTTTAAGGTGCTGGAGAGCCATTCTAATCTCGCTCAGGCTGACGTCCGGGACATCATCGGAATAGTGTCAGATAATACTTGCTCTTGAATCGTTACTCACACTTGCGTGTGACTCCAACGATGATGTGTCCAGCTGCCCATAGAACCTCTCAATCTCAAACTCAGTATTCACCTTTGACAGTTGGCTCTTTCTGGAAGACAGATCTCTGGCAAAAACTTTGGAGCCCTGGTTCCGCTCGATCGCTTCTTTATTACGAGCAGTATTAAAGTTGCGTTAGTCTCGCCGCATGCATTTGGAGATCTTATTTGCCTGTATGCTGTCAAATCTGTTGATGATTGCAGCCTCATCTCCCGTCTAACAGCCATGAGTTTAAGAGTGTGATCGCAGAGTTTTCGTGTTCTTCTGCGGCGGGTTTTGCAGAACTTAGCTCCGACCGCATGGACAGTTCCCACGAGCTTGTCATTCATATCGTCCACTGCATTGGAATCTTCTAGGCACCGAAAGCGGTTACTAAGCGGTAAGCGTAACTCGCCCGCTCGAGCTGAAAGGTTTCGGGATTCTGGATCAGAGCACGAGGGGGACGGATCGTTGACTTCATTTGACGAGACCTCTCCAACTTAACGTTTAAGTTCAGTGTGCCTCTAACCATTCAGTGATCGCTGCCAGTTTTCACCCTTGCGATCACTGAGACATTGCTGAACAGTTGGCGTCTGGTCGTCATAATGAAGTCAATCTCATTTTTTGTCGAACCGTCGGGGCTCGACCAGGTCCACTTTCTGTGGGGCCGCTTTTATATTAAATACTAAATATTATTATATAGGAGCTTACATTTATTTTTATTAAATAATAGGTTTTTACCATATTTTGACAACCCTAACACCTACAAATTGCTTATATGAAAATAAATGGATATTAAAGGCTAAAATTGCCCAAATGTTTTGTAGTGAATCTATTTCGCAAAAGCGTTTGGTACCGTGATAGAACGTCCACTTTGCCTTTAAACTTATTTTAGTTCTTTGACAAGAATGCCATAAGAGCTATAGTTCCGCAAATAATGGCTGCAGGCAAACATGGACGAAAATAAAGGTAAATTACTTGAAAGTTTATGTAAATAAGAGTGAATTTACAATCTTAACACAATTCCATAATCAGCTAGGCCATCCTTAGAAATCGAGAAGTATAACATACCATACAATTTTTTTAAGAAAATCTACATAATTTTAAAAAAGCGGTCAAAATTGTACGGTTTGACATGTTTGTTTAATGTTAAAATTACAGCCTATATACGCCCCATTGCTGGGCACAGGCCTCCTCCCATCTCTGAGAGGATTTTAGATCAAGGAAATGTCCGCCGCGCCGCTCCAATGCGTGTTGATGAACTTAACATGTTGTCTTCGAAAGATTTTTTTCTCAACTCTCAGACATGTAGATCTCCACTAGGTGTTTTCCTTCACCGCCGAACACGTAGTAAATCAGCACTTAATGTCTGTTTGTTCGTATTTTATACGTAGCCATACCGTTTATTAGGTTACGGTAAAATTATGACTACTTATTGCTTGAACTTGTGCGAAGGTTATAATAAATAATACATTTAACTTACAGAAGGCCGCGCGTGTATCATACCGACAAATTTATTTCAAAGTTATAATTTAACATTCAATTTCAATTAATGTATTTTCATTCCCAATTAAACAATATGACTCTTAAAAATTTAAAAAGATATTTTCACAATTATTTCTCTTGTGGTAGCAACACACTGGATTGTAATTTATACAAAGATTTAATGAAAATATAGAATTTTCGTTACTTTTTCTTGATAGAAAACGAACAAAACAGTTTTCATCCAGAGATTACCCCCGCCCGAGAATCCAAGTGTGTTGCCGACCTGTATTTATTTTTTACCGTAAATAAATTAAATGTGACGATAAGGGACTGGCTCTTTTCTCGCTTAACATCTATTAGCAGCTTAGTATTCAGCGAGGATACCAGCCAGCGTTCTCGTCACTATAATATACTGCGAAAAGTAGTACTGTAATATGGTAATTTGAGTTTTTAGATTTCCTTTCTTCTTACAAAAGTAAAAAAATGACTTTAATTAAGAATTAGGTGTAGTCTACATTGAATAAAACTGATTTTATTATATTTTTTAATATTGATATCAAATGTTATATATTTTAATGGCATGTAAATAAACGCGTTCATATTATAGAAATTATAATTAAAATGAAACAAATTATTTCTTGAATTTTTTATTATTAGATTTCATATTGCAGATCCCCTATTCTAATATTAATGAGTATGCAAATAAGTCACTTCATGCATCACCATAGATCATACTAACTGAGTGGACACTGCGGGATGAGTACTGTTCGCTAAACCAAAGAGGATAGTAACTTAATAAAGAGCGGATTGGGGAAGAAGGGTATTTCTCGGTCGAGCAACAGGCGCCCTGATCAATGAGCAGTCCCCACTTTCCCGCTCCTCCTACCTAAACAATCCAAATATCAACCCTTTTACGGTTTTTAAGCAAATACGATCTTTACTGTCTTCGGAAAAAGCGCTATACGGAATATTAATCTCAGTGCTCAAGTATGCAACCTTTTAAATTAATTGTTCAGGGTAACCAGATGGGCCTACACAATTCATTTTGATTATAATATATATTATTATTTTAATATTGTTAGTACTCTATCTAAAAATATAACGGAATTATCGATAATTTTATCCAAAATACTGTGAGCAGCAGCAAAGCGCTCGCCGTAAACTTTACGGTACACGAGCGACTCGGGTTCGATTTCCAATCGAAATTATATATGTAGTACCCGGTTGACCGAGCTTTGCTCGGTATTTTTCGGTTTGCTCGGTTTTTTTTTTAATTCGTGTGTTTTGGAAATTATATTTAGATACAAATTACATACTGATGAAATACCAATAAAATATTTTTTGATCTTAGCGACATAATAGTAAAAACTGAACTGGTTATTTGAATAAAAAATCATGAGTGCAATTAGTTTAATTTAAATTTTCGTGTTTTTAAAAAATAAAAAACAAACGGGCTCAAAAATAGATTTTCTCAAAAAAGAAAGGAACTTGAAAAAAAAATTAAAAAAGTCGGTCGGTCGGTCTACGGTTTGTGACCGACCAATATACCAATTAAGCTATTTGTAATCATTAATAAACTGTCAAAATTTACCTTCTTATTCTAACGATATTGTAGCAGTTTTTCATTGCCTAAAAACACGGACAAAAAGACATTTTTTTAAAATAAATCCTAGCTAGATCGATTTATTGCCCCCGAAACTCCCTGCACACAAAATTTTATGAAAATCGTTGGAGCCGTTTCCGAGATTCCGATTATATATATACAAGAATTGCTCGTTTAAAGGTATAGGATATATATGTATAACTTCTTACTTTCTTATTACTGCTTATTGTGTTTTTTTATGTTGTATCGCACGCATATTTGCACCATCCCTCATGAGGTCATGAGTGAATCTAAAGATGATCCTTTTTCTCCTACATCAAAAGTGGGATTAAGAGCTCATACTAACTCAGCTCAAATTCAAATTTTGCCCTCACTTCCCCTTTCATTGTTCATACTGACGGCTACTCAAGCTAACTTTTCTAATATAAGTTGACCCCTCATTGTACCGAAAGCTTATACGATGCGAAATCAGGTTATACTGGAAATTGTCTCTGGGTAATACCGCCAAAAATAGGTTCGTCCCGCTACAGATACCGCAGCGGACTCACAGAGTTCGTTTTTACATAGGGAAAGCAGACTGATGGAATCATTGAACAAATTGAAAAGGATAGCGCTATTACTTACCGCGTGTAAAACAAGAGACAGAAAGACAGTCTGCTCGTTTAGAATAAAATAACGTAATCGCCAAATCACTTAATTGCTAATTACGAGAAGACCACGTGGAAAAATAAAAAAAATATAAAATTTATTATATATGAATGATGATTTTTAACGCAATAGTACGTTAAAAATCATCATTCAATTTCATAAGGTTTCAGAAATATAACTCAAAATAAGTGCAAAACGAGGTTTTTTAGCATTTTTTTCTTTCCAGAATTTTTTATCAAATCGTGTTTTCGCTTCAACAGATTTGCAACAAGTTTAATGTGTCCAAATAGCCAACTCTTAGGTCTTATAGACACCGAGCTCCAGAGAGCTCAATATTACCAAAACAGCACATATGGACTCTTAAGTTCCTGTTATCGCCATATACAACCTTCGAGTAGTGTGATGAAAACGTGGTACAGTGCCTCCCGTTCTTGAATGGAAGTATGCTGTCGGCGTGAGACGTTGCGGGCGGATTATTTACCGCTGCTGCCGACTGACATTTGATGCCCGAGGAAAGTAAATTTGTCTTGAATATTGCTTTGAAAAATAAACATTTTGTAGTAACAAGTGGTTAACTTTTTAATTGGCTGAGAAAAATGTCTGAAAGCCAAGCTTATTTCAATTGACTAACCTGAGTCTATTTGGATGATTAATGACCATGTTAAATTGTAGAGTTGCAATAAGCATTTTATTTGCAATTTCATTTTATTTTGTGTTTTGATTATGTCAATAGCCATTCCATAGCAGTAGCTCAAATTGTAGGAGCGGTGTACGTGTGGTGTTGGTAGAGGTCTAGTTTAGTCGTCGTTAGGATGACTGAACATAAAATGAAGAAAAATAAAATGAAGTGTAGTTTACATTTGTTGCGTAACAAACGACTAAAAAGCACAGCTCTTGGACATTTTATTTTGTGATAATAAGTAAAGTTTCCTTTGAATTGATCTAGTTGAAGTAGAATTAAGTATTGAAGAATTTTGCTAGAGGTATTTCCTAGCGTTCATACTAAGTCACTTGTTTTTACTATGTGGTTGCGTTGCACGTATTGATGCGTAGTTGTAACTGCGATTTACTTAGGAGTCATTCAGGAGCGATGTACATCTGATGGGGTGGTGGAAGGCCTTTGTCTCGTAGGGGTAAGTATTACAAGAAGTGATGAAGGTATGGGTAAACGTTTGTTGCTAGCCATTGCGGCAATTTGATGGCTGTGTAGAATCAAATAGATAACTTAAGTGACATCTCTGTCTTGGCACCTTCTTTCTTATATCTATGCTTGGCATATAATTCATAATGAATTTTTCGGGAAAACTTGGCAGGAAGAGTGACCAAAAGAATTATTACTCCGTAGTTATTATTATACAAAGTATGTTTTGTAGAGTACTCTTAACCAACGAGCATATATGCGTAGGTACATATATAGACGTAAAGGAGGCGTTTTATCACGAGTATTAGCAATGCCGTAAATGTCAACCGTTAGTAAAAATTCAACGCAACTTTTGCATTTTAATCCAAACGATCCAAACTTGGATATAGAGAGATGATATATATGTAGTAAAAAGTATTGCACAAAATAAACGCTTATTTAGGAAATGATTTGATATGTTAATGTCATTAACGATCGCTTAAAATACCAATCAATCACCAGCATAAAAATTGCACTAAGTAGACATAGAGTTGAACCGGCATGGCAGTGATTGACTCCATAGTAAACTTGCTCAGTTCAGGTCGGCTCAACTGGGGTAGGACCACGTTTTCTCAGAATACCAGCATAAAATAGCAGCTTGATGCTGCTGTGTTTCGTATGGTGAGCGTAGAGAACCAGAGACCCTTTTTTACTGGTAATGAGGCATTCCATCTCAGTTCTCAGGGCTGGCAACAATTCTACCTTTTGATTCTTAATTGAAGATAAATGTAATTGTCTATAGGTCACAGAATCCACTACCATCAGTACTGTGTGCTCGTTTGTCACTCTTATTCTATAAAAAAAATCCAGAGAACTAAGATGGAATGTCTCGTTACCATTATCAAAACATAGCAGCGGTATGCTGGTATTATGTACGAACGTGATCTTTCTACAGTGATGTCCACCAACCATACTTCTTCATCACACTCCAGCGTGGCTTTTCCGCGTTAATTTAACCATTAATTTCTCAATACATTTATTTCAAAATGAGTTAAATGTTTTTTAGTTCCAATACTATTCACTTCACACAGTCGAGTAAGCACTAAAAGATCCCATTTAATTCAAACGCAAGAACTGAAGCATAAGGAAAAATTGCCTCGGGGTGCAGATTCAACTACTGGCACCAAGTTTTTCCTTTTCCGAACAGAAGTGTTGGATAGAAAACACTGTTCTTTGTTCGTTTAAATGGAATTATTTTCCTTGAAAGCTGTTTTTAATTTCCGCTGTGAAATTAAAATTCTTTTAATTTGTAATATTTAATTGACAAGCAGTGCTTCGTACAATAATTAGCAGAATAGAACACGGACTATATTTTGTGCACGTCCGTCTCAGATCATTTTCTCCACAACTCTCTATATGATTGATCAGTGCATAGTTTTGCACCAACAGTACTTTCGTTTCATATTTCGGTTATTATTTCAATAACTAAATTAAAGATTTAATCTATTAATGCGTTAATTAGAATAAGACAATCATTCGAAGATCATTTATTTTATCAATATTACGATACTTCAAAAAAAATTAAAGATTTTCGGGATAAAATAAGGCCTAGAATAATCTTGGCATTTCTCTGGGTTTGTGAGGTTTCAATACAATCAGTTCAGCCATTGAGCCGCTCGAACAGATAGAAAAATGGATAGCCAAACATTTTAAAATTATATTCATATCTCAATAGCATCTTAATAGCACAGCTCTTAAGAAGGCAGTTATTGCGATACTACAGATAGACTCTTTAATTTCGTTCATATTATGTATAGAGTAAAGATGAAAGAGAGTAGCGTATAGCGTCTGTATCACTTGAGTTTCAAAAGCTTAAAAACACTTGATGCTGCAACAAGAATTTAGTACAGAGGTAGAATGTATGGAAATATACAAAACTACTCCCCCCTCTTGCTGAGGATCGTGGTACCTTCCAGCGCAGCCGAATATGATTCATTACACTCCGTCCGTAGTTTGATGAATTGCTATGGTCATTGACATATTTATATAATATGTTTACGTTCGATGGTTGAGTCAGACCCACGCTCTTTATGCGAGTGCAAGTAGCCCATTAAGAACTACAAAGTTAGCCATCAATTAGATATAAATCTTCCGACGCTCGGTGATAATACAAAAACGGTGCAGAAATAAATAAAAGAAGACATGAAGACATAAGAAAACACTTGAAGACAGATTCAAAAGCGCCGATTGCCGCCTACAGACACATTTTGGGGATTTTCAAAAATTTAAATTTAGTCAAAGTACCTCAGGTTAGGTTGCACGGTCGCCGAGATTAGGCAAATTTGATTTACCATCATCGTTTGGCAATCTGTCAATAATAGAAGACCACGTGATATATATGTTCACTCAGCATTTTCTAGTAGGCTGTCCATGAAACTCTTATCATTACTCGTCAGCATAATATATTAAATGAGTCAATTTATTCCTGTCAGTGGCTTTTAAAAGTAAAGACTAGTGTGCCTACAATGCAAATTTAAAATAAATATACAAGGAAATAATAAATTACCATTGGAACTATGTAAACGTCTGTCAACGTATTAATTAATTAGTCTACCCAGTTAAATGGCCTTTCATTAGAGGATAGAGCTGAACTAAATCTCTCATATAACTCACCGCATCTTGAGAATTCATCATTATATACAACGAATGGATGTCACAATATCGTGCTCACCTGCTCGTTATACATCGTGCGGATATACTAATGACTTCTCTCCCCTCTGATTTATGGCACAATTTGTTGCGTATGTCAAACGACCACCGTGTGGCTGAGTGGTCAGTGCACATAACTACTGTAAAGCGCTGGATTCTTTTTTTATTATAAAACGTTAGCCTACACTATTTCCAGCGGATTTTTTATGTATCGTAGAGGCGTTTTACTTATTACTAAGTAAATAACACAAAGACATACATTTAAATCCGAATAAATCAATATAAAAAAGGAAAATTCTTTATTTTGTGAAGCAATAAATTAATACATAATTAAGTATAAAAATCAGGTCAAACGTCGATATTTTTTTAATAAACTAGCGAAAATTATTATTAAGCTAGCTATTACAAATAGTTGTTCTTTATGAAATTCGTAGAGCAGCCAGAAACATGTGGCCACTGCGCTAGAGTGCCGTTAATTCATGATAGATTCGAATCCTAACCGGTGTCGATATTTGTGCGAAGATATAAATTGTTATTTTTTGTATATAATGGTAGTGTCCTCTTACTCTCACCACATTTTATCACACGTATTAGGGAATATGTAATTATATGGGTGTTTTAAACTTGAATATAACTTAATATTATTAATCTCACAACACTACAATATAATAAATATGACACCACTAAAACCTTATAACAATTATATTACCACTCCTCATTTAATCTCTTGCGGCATATTTAGATTCAAAGACCACTTGTTTTATGAATTTTTCGATTTCTCAAAAGTAATCTCCAAGTTTTTGGAACTAAATATAGCGAGGATTATCCCTCTCATTGCTTTTACACCACTTACACTGCCACTACACAGTGGAAGTGATTTTTTTCTTAAGAATTAAAGTTTAATAATTTTTAGTTCCTAAAAGTCGTTGAATTAACTAGCTACTCTGGCGGTTGACAGTTATGGTTCTATAAAAACCAAGCTAGAGCATTAGTTTACGTTAGGCCAGGAAGAATTAATATTTTTTGGAGCTGTCTTGTATTTTCTTCTAACTGCTTACTGTGATCTATGAACGATTTATGACCTAAAATCGTAACTGAAAAATATTCCTTTAATTTAAAGAAATAATTTCGAGAGTAACTTCTCACAAGCTCAAATTTTTCTCACTAGCTCAAGTTTCCGTTACGAATATAATAGGATTTATTAGACTTGTCTTGTGCTAGTGTAACAAAAAAAAACGTAATTGGTTTCAGACGCCTTGATACTACATCTTAACGATCTGTTCGCTCGCAAGTGACACTGTACAAAGAAACAGATATTTTTCAGAGCAGAAAGCAAATTTATTTCTTTTATTTGGGTCTTTATAGTTATATTTTTTATATTCTTGTTTTTCTCAGCATTTTCTTTTATACGTTGTATAGAATATTTATCTAATATATTTCTTTTATTATAACTAATTGGGCGTTGATAACTACTTATTACCAGATGAAGCTTAGGCTCGTTGTCAGTTTCTTTCAGATTAAAACTAGCATTTTTCGGTAAATATTTACTCTGCAAATTTATAAATTTGCATTTTTTTATTTATGATTTGTTAAATCTCAAAACGGGAACGAATTTACAGTTCTGCTAATGGTAAGTGTCTATGTAGCTTATGATCTGCAACTGATTTCCTACGCAGATTCGTTGTCACCTTTTGAAGGTTAAGATACTAATACCCATATTTATAAACAAGTAAAAGTGATTACTTGAGAAAAAATAATTACTTAAGTAACGATTTGTATTCGATAGTTAAGTAATTGCTCCAAGTTAGAACTGTCATAAGTTAGAATACTCAGCCAAGTAATAGTCACCATTTCCTTTACATAAACACTACTTTGAGATTATTTTGAATAAAAATGGAAACTTTGGATAGCATTGAAACAGTTTTTTGTGTACTTTAAGTACTTTAAGTGTTAAATTAGATCTTAACATATTCCATTTAGACGTAACTACAGTATTTTAAATGGCCAGTTTGATGAGATTGTTTATATGCAGTTACCTCAGAATTTCAAATGTAATATGAATCAGAATAAAGTTTTAAAATTAAAAAGAACCATATATGGGCTAAAGCAGTCAGCTAGGGCCTGGTATAAGCAGGCCGATGGCTGTTTACAAAAGTTGGGCTATAAAAAGTCATTGTATGTACATTGTTCATTTATAAAATGATTAGAAAATATTAAAACATTTGTGGCTTTATTTGTTGACGACTTTTTCATATTTTCTAACTGTAATAAAGAAGTGAAATATTTAAAATGTTAATTAAGCAAAAGATTTAAATTAAAAGACTTAGTTCAGTTAAGACAGTGTTTAGGTATGGATATTAAGATACAAAAAGATTGTATTTCTATTAGTCAAGAAAGTTTTATTGATAAATTATTGTATAAATTTGGTCTGGAAAACTGTAAAAATGTAGAAACCCCTATGGAAATTAATTTGAAATTGGAAAAAAGAAAAAATTTAATTTCCAAATTTCCTTATCAACAGCAGATAGGGAGCTTAATGTATCTCTCAGTTTTGACTAGACCCGGTATCTCGTATTGTATTAGCTATTTAAGTCAGTTTAATAACTGTAATACAGAAACACACTGGAAACATGCTAAAAGAGTTTTAAAATATTTGAGTTGTACAAAGTCATTTGGTTTAAAATATGTTAAGGATAATTTAGATTTAATTGGTTTCGCTGATGCTGGTTGGGCATCTGACAATTTAGATAGAAGATCTTATACATGATATTGTTTTGTATACTCAGGTTGTCTAGTATCTCATGAAAGTTGAAAGCAACAGACGGTAGCTTTATCAAGCACCGAAGCCGAATACATGGCTGTGTGTGAAGCTAGCAAAGAGGCAATTTCCTTGAAAAATCTATTATGTAAATTAACAAACAGACAAAATAATATGCCTATTCTGATTTATAATGACAGCCAAAGTGCTCTAAATCTTACCGAAAATTCTGTATATCATAGACGTAGCAAACATATGGATATAAAATTTAATTTTATACGGGAAGCAGTTTATAATAAATTTATAAAATTAGAATATTTAAAGAGTTCTGAAATGCCAGCTGACTTATTGACTAAAAGTCTGTCTAAAAATAAACATTATTATTTTATGAATAAGATGGGTGTTTTAGCATTACACAAGCAATAATTATAATTATTACATTGTTTTGTTTAAAAAGTGTTTTTAGATTATTTAGTTAAGTTGTGGTATTGGTTTTATTGTAACTAAATATAAAATGCTACAAGTGGCGCCATCTAGTTTAAGCTATGTTCACTTACACCTTTTTCAAAAATAAAGTTCAGTCTGTTTCAAGCTACTATCTGTGCGTTTTATTAGAGGACACTGTGGACAGTAATGCTCAGTCTTCTTACACAACAACAACCAGTGATGGTTTGGTACTTCGAGCAAATATAATTTCACGCTATTATATATTTTAAATAAATTATAAAATAAAACCAATATTTTCACTTACATTATATTTTATTTATTTACACAGAAAAAACCAATCTATAAAACAGGGTTTCATACTGGTTATTCTTTGTCATATTTTTCCGGAATAGAAAAAGTTATGTTTCATTGAATGTGCAAGTAGTTGGTGGCCCTAATTTGATGATATATGATAAAGTAGTTCGTTAGGCTGGCAACACACATGGTAGCCGAATCTTTACAAACTCACAACTAAATATAAAGTTATGCAATAATGAAATTGATGAGGTGTTACTTGGAGATAGTGGATATCCTTGCACTAGGTAAATAACAATATAGTAACATTTTTTTATTCATAAACGATAAAACTATAATTATATCAATACTATGTGCTATGTGGTCTTCAAAGCATCATAAATACCTCACTACAATATCGCTAATTTGTTAACAATAAGGCGGTTCCTTATTTCAGACATTTATTGACTCCAGTTTCAAATCCCAGAATTGCACAAGAGGAGAGATATAATAAGGTGCAAATATAATCAAGAATCAGTGGAACATTTATTTGGAGTATGGAAAAGACGTTCTCCATGCTTACAAATAGGTTGCTAAACCAAACTGTCGACAACAGCCAATATTATAATGGCTTTTGCAGTGCTCCACAACATTGCAATAGAAGTAAATGAATTATTTGGAGTATGGAAAAGACGATCTCCATGCTTACAAATTGGTTGCTAAACCAAACTATCGACAACAGCCAATATTATAATGGCTTTTGCAGTGCTCCACAACATTGCAATAGAAGTAAATGAATTATTCTGAGTATGGAAAAGACGATCTCCATGCTTACAAATTGGTTGCTAAACCAAACTATCGACAACAGCCAATATTATAATGGCTTGTGCAGTGCTCCACAACATTGCAATAGAAGTAAATGACTTTTTTGATGTTGAGGACACTGTGGACAGTAATACTCAGTCTTCTTATACAACAATAACAAGCACAACAGGTGCCAGTGATGGTTTGGTACTTTGAGCAAATATAATTTCACATTATTACATGTTATGATTTCTTAAATTTACGCGAACACTACACATTGAATAAAACTATTATTTACGGATTTTATCGTAATTTGTTTTTACTATTCCGACGTTTCGGGTGCTTTACAGCACCCATGGTCACGGGGGGACTGAGATGTTTGATGTCCCAATGTCATAGTTAGTCCGGCTACCTTCAGTTTTTGAATATTAATTTTTGGTCCGATTTACGCAAAACGAGCTTATAGTATCATGAAGTCTTGCAGTGGTATGCTTGGGTTTTTTTAATTTTGTTAATTATAGGATCCCAAGCTGCTGGCAGCACCCATCCATCTTCTCTATTGAAATTTGGATGTTTTTTAATTTCAATAGCCTCGCGTATCATCCTTGGTAGGAATCGGTGTTCTTTTGCGAGGATTTGTGGTTTATCAAATTGAATGTAATGGTGGGGACGATCTTGAACATGTTCGCAGACTGCAGACTTCCCGGAGCGTCGGTTCTTCACGTCAGCTATATGTTCCTTCACGCAGATTTTTATAGATCGTTTTATTTGACCTATGTAAGAGAGACCACATTCACAATCTAGCTTGTACACACCTGCATCCTGTAGAGGAATATTACATTTGATGGATGGTAAAAATTGACTAATCTTCTTTGGCGGCTTGTAGTATGTTTTAATGGACGCTCGCTTCAAAATGTAGCCAATCTTGTCTGTGACTCCTCTGATATATGGTAGTACAGCAGGCGCACGCACGACTGTGGCTGGCTTCACTCGTTCACTGTGACGTAGGCGCGGGACCCGAAGCTTGTTGTCTTGCAATACTTGCTTAACGTGTTGAAGCTCGGCAGCCAGATGTTTTCTGTCACAGATCCCTCGAAACAAAGATTTACCCACGGTAGCTAACTGTGAAGGATGATGGTGAGATTCACCATTTAAATATCGGTTGGTATGGCTCTTTTACCTATACACAGTGTGACCAATAGTGTTATCAGGATTTCGGATAACTAAAACATCTAGGAAGGCTAAAGAATTATTTGCCTTTAACTCCATTGTGAATTGTATTTTAGAGTTTATGGAGTAAAGGTAGTCTAATAATGCAGTTACTTTGTCAGATGGTAAAATTGTGAAAGCGTCGTCTACGTACCGCTTGTAGAACCTTGGATTTACAGGAGCAGTAAGAAGGGCTTTCTCCTCAAAGTCCTCCATAAATATGTCGGCGACTATGGGAGACACAGGTGAGCCCATCACCACACCATCTACTTGCTTGTAGAACTCCTCCTTCCACAATAGATAGCCAGATGTGAGGCAGTGTTCAAGTAATATTGCATATATAGTTTCTTGTCAGCGAGATGTAGGTCTTTTATCTCACTCACAAAATGGTATGAATCCTTTGTGTGTGCTCTAGTATGTCAGTGGTGATAGTATTTTTGCTAAGTGTTATGCCAGCTTATAAGTTGGTGAATCGATCTAGCTCACTATGGGACGTAGTGGAGCGTTGGGTTTGCGTATCTTCGGTAACCCATACAACCTCGGTGGTTTGGTGAATGATGGTATTAGCGAATTCACGTCGAGATTTAATTTTTCGGAGTATTTCCTTATTAATTCGCTAGTTGTTTTAAGCGTGTTAGTTGTGGGGTCTGTCCATAAAAACATACTACAAGCCGCCAAAGAAGATTAGTCAATTTTTACTATCCATCAAATGTAATATTCCTCTACAGGATGCAGGTGTGTACAAGCTAGATTGTCTCTTACATAGGCCAAACAAAACGATCTATAAAAATCCGCGTGAAGGAACATATAGATGACGTGAAGCACCAACGCTCCGGGAAGTCTGCATTCTGCGAACATGTCCAAGATCGTTCCCACCATTACATTCGATTTGATAAACCACAAATCCTCGCAAAAGAATACCGATTCTCACCAAGGATGATACGCGAGGCTATTGAAATTAAAAAACATCCAAGTTACAATAGAGAAGATGGATGGGTGCTGCCAGCAGCTTGGGATCCTATAATTAACAAAATTAAACTCAAACCCAAGCATACCACTGCAAGACTTCACGATACTATAAGCTCGTTTTGCGTAAATCGGACCAAAAATTAGTATTCAAAAACTGAAGGTAGCCGGACTAACTATGACATTGGGACATCAAACATCTCAGTCCCCCCCGTGACCATGGGTGCTGTAAGGACCCGAAACGTCGGAATAGTAAAAACAAATTAAAGTAATTAAACGCGATAAAATCCGTTAATAATAGTTTTATTATTACATGTTATTAATGAATTATAAAATAAAATCAATATTTGCACTTACATTATATTTTATTTATTTACACAGAAAAACCGACAGGGTTGTTGCATTTCATATTGGTTATTCTTTGTAATGTTTTTCTAATTCTTTTAACTTTATTTGCATTTCAATTGTAAACAAATTTTCTATGTGTTCTCTCTCTAAAATTTTCATCCTTAGTTCTTCCTCATTCATTTTTTTCTTAAATTATAATTCTTCTTCATATATTGGTGGAGCGACGAGCCTAAGGTTACCGAAGTCCAATTCCCCAGTCGAGCCTTGAGCCTATTACGCGAGATGTTAAACCCAAATGGACTGTATATGCAAAATGCTTCTTCGTTTTCACAAAATGGCGACTATAGCACGCGGTTTCCCATACAATGCACTCGCTCTTCCCTAAACGAACTATTATTTGCCAAATCTATGAAAGGAATCCTGATTGATTACGAGAAAATGAAAATTGGAGCGGATAAACTATTAAACACAATTATATCAAGCAGGAACTAGTAGGAATGTTCACTCACCGGGGTGTTGCTTCTATGCGGCTTGGCACTATGTTATGTTGCTGCGCTGTGACCTCTGGAAGACACTCTGGGGCCCCAGAGGTGCTTTCTTGTCCGGTGATGCGTCGGGAGAGAGCGCTGTGCGCGACTATTTTTCACACGAGGTGAAGCGGGTTTCCTGGAGCTCGACTGCTTCCAGGCTAAGCGGTTATACTAGCGGTGCGCGTGGGCAATAGCCCTTCTATGACACTATTGTCATAAGCGGTGTGGTTCCAACGACGAGCGCGACGGGAAGAGAGTGCGCGTCGGCTGCGCGTGCCTTTTATTCCTTTGGTTGCGATGATCGCGTAATATTCTAGAATCATCATCTCTCCCCTCCCACCCCACCATCCCGATGTGTCGATAGGAGGGTAGGAATATTATCGTTTTGGAAAGGGATAAACGATTTGGCAAGCCTACCGTCAATAAAATAAAAACGAATGGTTTTCCGCGCAACCGGCGGGATCCCCCCGCCCTTGAAGGATTTCCTTCAAAATAACTAAAACAACTAGAGCTAAGATCAAACTGACAAATAACTAACTAACGCTAAGATTACCTAAATTCAACTACAATCTAAAAGAAAGCTAATTTAAATTATGGAAGAGGCAAGGGGCACAAACGGACAACAGGACGCATTTAAGACCCAACCGTGATCTTAACGCGAGCTACCCTAATTACTCCGTCGGAACCGGGAAAGACCTCTTCGACAATTCCTAACGGCCATTGGAGAGGCGGTGTATTCTCTTTGGTGAGCACAACTACAGTTCCTACAGCTAAAGGCTCAGTTGCTGTGTTCCATTTTTGCCGAGACTGCAAAGTATGTAAGTATTCCATCCTCCATCGTTTCCAAAACGATTGCGCTAACCGGTCTAATAATTTGTGGCGTGCGGAAATGCTAAGTCAATTCTCATTCATATCTACGGCGGGCAAATACTTTAAAGGCGTTAAATTCAAAAAATGTGCTGGAGTTAGAGCCAGTGGCTCCGAAGGGTCACTAGACAACGTACGACAAAGTATTCGCTACGGCTAAGCGGCTATTCATTACGCACTCAATTTGAGCAAGCACAGTACTTAGCTCTTCGAAGGACAAAATTTGATCTCCTATTACTCGGTATAAGTGACTCTTAAACTCTTAATATTAGTCTCCCAATTGCCCCCAAAATGACTCGCGGCTGGGACGTTCAGAGACCACTCGATGCGGTTCTCGGCTAGAATGTGAGCGAACTCCGAATTATAATACTTGCTAGCTAAGAGCTCATGTAGTTCTGATAAAATACGTTTTGCACCGACGTAGTTCGTACCGTTATCCGAATACAATTTACTTACAGGGCCACGGCGGGAAAGAAATCTTTTAAATGCACCCATAAAGCCTGCTGTGCTTAGATCACCAACGAGTTCTATATGCACCGCCCTTGTAGTTAGACATACGAAAATGCAGACGTAAGCTTTTATGGATCTTATACCACGCCCGCGATTGAGTGTGACCTTAAACGGACCAGCGAAATCAGACCCGGTGTGCGTAAAGGGCTTTACTGATTGTATTACTCGACAAGATCTAAGTTCCGCCATTTCCGGAAATAACGGCTTGGGGTGTGTCCGAAAGCAAGCTATACATCTGTGCACCCGATTGCGGATTAAATTACGTGCAGAAAGAATGCAATAATTCTGACGCAAGATCGACATCAGCAAGTCGGGGCCAGCGTGCGAATTCAATTTATGATGGTAATCGACTAATAAATTCAAGATATGCTCTTTACGCGATAAAACTATAGGGTGCCGTTGGTCGAAACTCAACTGCGAGTTGGACAAGCGTCCACCTACCCTTACAATCCCATCCTGTAAAAATGGCTTAAGGCGTTGAAAGGCGCGACTACAAGCTCTATTCGATTGTAATCTTGTAATTTCTTCCGAGAAATGCGCACGTTGAAGTTCACGCAATACTAGCAACTCGGCATAGTCGTAATCGGACGCTAAGACATACGAACGTCGCGGTAAAAGCTTCGCGAATCGACAAACGTAAATTACGCTACGCAATAATTTCGACCAAGAGAACAAACGGTTCACCAAAGCAATGATTGGAGAAACCTCGCTCGAGACGCTCGCTACCAGAGCGTGCTTCTTCTCTTCCGGCGGATGTGACACTGACGAAGGTTCGAAATCGGTTATTGGACATTGCGAGGGTTCCAAGTTAACCCAAGAAGGTCCGCGGAACCAAAACGGATGGTCCATTATTTGCATCGGGGTGAGTCCACGGGATAGACAATCGGCAGTGTTTTCCGCACCGGACACGTGATAAAAGTTCCGTGTTCCTAACTCGTCTTGGATCTTGGCCACTCGGTTCGCAACAAACGTATCCCAATGGTGGGGTGAAGAATGAACCCAAAATAAAGAGACGGTTGAGTCAGAAAAGGCAAATATCCTTTCTATGTGAACTCTTCACTACAACACCTTTTCCAAACAATGTCATAAACGCCAGCCATACCTTAAAATCTTCTGTTACTAAAAGATAGGGAGCATTAAAAGGATCATACACAAAGGCTTCTTTTGAAGCTCCCTTCTTATGGGCACTGATAACTGCGGTGATAAGTTTGGTAAGGACTAATATCGCGCAAAGCTCCAAGCGCGCCAGAGAGACAACCTTACGGGGGGAGACTCTCGACTTAGAATTAATGAGGCTAATCGAATTTCTACCATTATTCTGGACGTGGAAATATACAACGCCCCCGTAAGCCTTCTCGCTGGCGTCTGCAAACCCAACGACCACTGAGGACGCTATTTCTATCGACGTTTATATGACGCGGTATTTTAATTTCTCTTAGTAAAGGAAGTTCCTCTCTAAAACGCTGCCACAACCGAACAATGCTGTCAGGCGGCGAGTCATCCCAGTCGCATTCAAATAACCAAAGTTGTTTAATCAAAAGCTTAGGGTATAATACCACCGGAGCTACGAAACTCATGACATCCCATAATCTAGCAACGCATGACAGTATTGTACGCTTAGTGAACTTCTCTACGGGCGGGTTTACCTTAAGGCTAAATACGTCGGACTCTGGTGACCAACACTGACCGAGCACCTTGTGCGTGTCAGAATCGTCGAATTCCTTTATCGCCGAAAGACGGTGTGATAGTGGAATTGTGTCTAAAACCGGACGCGAATTACTAGTCCACTTGACAAGATCGAATTGACCCGCTTTCATGAGCTTTATAACCTCGGCGGTGGTTAGGGTGGCCTCCTCCACGCTATCGACCGAGTATACAAAATCATCCATATATAAACCGCTCTCAATTGCCCTCTTAGCTTTAGGGTAACAGGGACCTTCATCGTGAACGAGCTGTCTCACCGTGCGTAACGCATGAAATGGACTCGACTTTAAACCAAAACAAACGCGGTTAAATTCAAACACCATTAGAGTCCTTACGATATAAAATGCGTTGGAATCTACGGTCGCACTCACGGACCCCTATGGAAACAAAGAAACATTTGGCGAATATCGGCGGATAGTGCTATACTAAACAAACGAAAATTGGCTATTATATTAAATAAACTACCCTGTAAATTTTGCCCACTATAGAGGATATCGTTACGCGATAGGTGAGTGCTAGTTTTAGCACTAGCGTCGAGCACTACACGTAACTTAGATGTAAGTTTGTCCTCCCTAATGACCCCGTGGTGTGGTATGAAATACGACGGTGTGTCTTCGTAGTTATCTAATTTCGAAGCCACAAGTGATATGTAACCTTCCCTTATATATTCGTTAATGACGCCGTCATAAGCTTCTTTTAACTAGGGTGAAGTAAGCATCCTACGTTTCAAGCGGTAGAAACGTTTTTCCGCCATTTGACGCGAATCGCCGAGAGATAAAGCATCTCCTTTAAAGGGTAGCGCTACACTATATCTAACGTCGAGATCACGAACGGTCGTGCGGACGTAAATTTCCTCGCATAATCTGTCATCTGAGCTAGCTATGGGTGGGACGTTCACCTCCTCCATCTCCCAAAATTTGCGGACTAACGACTCGAGCGGTTCTACAGCCATACAACAATAAGAGGTTGCCGAAATATTATCTGTGATGGGGTCGGAGCCAACGATGACATAGCCCAATACGGTTTCCAGTGCGTAAGGCGCGGTATGCGAGGAGTTGCCCCTGACCTTATTGTTTAACAGAGGAAAAGCTCCATAATGTCATTTTCGGAACGGCGTAAGTGTCGTCTGCTAGAGTCAAATTTTTAAATTCAATCATTGCCGAGGTGTCAACCGAAACGGTTGGCAGCCGTTCAGTGACCCTATCTACTACTAGTGCATTTATATCAAAGTTAACATTACGATCTATCCGAGAATAAAATTTTAAATTTATATATCCCTGGGTAACTTTACTAGTACCTCCGATACCTTTGACTACGGGACATGAAAGTGACCTATTTATTACTAGGCCTAAGCGCTGACAACATTGTCGCGTTATAAAGCTATTTTGGGCTCCGATGTCCAGCAGTGCACGGATGCCCTGTTCGTTTCCACGCGAATCCCTGACCAAAATACATGCCGTACCCAGTAACACGGTTGAAGAAGGTTCTGCTCCCATATTTGCCAATGAGCACAGAGCGACATCACCAGGTCGACCGCTAGAATCGTTGACTTTGGTAGGGGTGAATTCCTTGTCCGCTTTGCTTGAACGCAGATATGTTGCTATTTTCGAAATGTAGCAACGTGTGATGTTTTCTGGCGCACTTGTTACACGCGGAACTAGAATTGCATTTTGCAATTAAATCTTTAACAGTGTTTGTCTTTACTATTTTATAACGTTCGCTTGGTTAATATTTACGAAAGGTCGCACAATTGTATAAATTACCGTCTTTACATATGATACAGGCATGCTGAAGTGGTGCCGACGTAGCGGTTACTTACGTTAACGAAAAGAACCACAAATTTATCTAAAAACTGCTCTAAGCCGTTGATGTTCGCGGATGATATAGGTTTAAGATCGAATATCTGGTTCAAATATTCGGAAGCTAACATTCTCCTATCTTCATATTTAGTTTTAAGCGTTTCGAATATTAACAAGTAATTTTTTGCTGTAGGTGTAAAACCCGAGCAAATTGACTGTGCCCTGCCACTAAGTTTACTAATTAAATAATATAATTTTTCAGCGTCCGATAACGATGGGTTATTATTTATATTGTTTTGAATACTGAAGAAGAAGGGCCATGTCTTAATATCACCATTGAATACCGGAATATCTATAGGCGGCAAACTAATTGGGTCACGTGGGCGTACCTGAATTTCCGGCTTTGCTTCGTTTTGAGATGGAGACTGTAACAGCTTCGCCGTTCTTTTCACGCGACACAACATATATTCAAATGCTAGAAGCGGTTGGTAGTTAACTATATATTTCGAGTCGATTTGTAATTCCAAATGATTAATTTGGTCTAATATCCTTTCGTAAGTCGTCCGCAAAGAATCCACCATTTCAATTTCATTTAAAAAAGTTTCCCGCACTGCTTCTATATTAATGTTCTTTATGTGATCACTAATACTTTGTATACGTGAAAAAAGTATGTCCCTCTTGGCATAAAGCGTTTAATTTTAATTTCATTTCCCCTAACTGCCATTTTAAATTATTGTAATTAATATTATATTAATCACAATTAATCGCACAACGCTGGAGGATGGACACGCTTGCCATATTACGTCGTTAAATTGAACACCTGTACAGCGAGCCGAGGTGACGCGCGTCGCCGCTAAACTCAATATATTTTTATCAAAATTGTCGGGTAAGCGTACAAAACGCGTGTGATTACACTGTTTCAATTACTTAAGCGACTAATAAGCTTTAAATTTAAACCAAATACAAACACTATTTAAATGAATAATTCTATTTGCGAGTAACTAACCAAAATTTAAATTTAAACTAAATGAATACTATTAAAATTAAGAATTAATTCTATTTTCAAGTAACTAACCAAAAGTTTAATTTTAAACTAAACGAACACTATTAAAATGAATAATTAATTCTATTTGCAAGTAACTAACCAAAGTTTAATTTTAAACTAAACGAATAAGTCATTCCAAGATCATTCAATTACTAACACCAAAAATGTTGAACACTACTAAACACCAGTCCAAATCCGCCAAGGACCATAAAATGGTACAACAAACACCAATTCCCCGTCCCAATGAAACCCAAATCTATATGCAAATCTTCCCAAAATCACTATAGCACGCGGCCAACTCTCTCCCAAACAACCAAATCTATGAAAGGATCTCTTGAAGGAGAAAATGAAAATTGGAGCGGATTAACTATTAAACACAATTATATCAAGCAGGAACTAGTAGGAATGTTCACTCACCGGGGTGTTGCTTCTATGCGGCTTGGCACTATGTTATGTTGCTGCGCTGTGACCTCTGGAAGACACTCTGGGGCCCCAGAGGTGATTTGTTGTCCGGTGATGCGTCGGGAGAGAGTGCGGTGCGCGACTATTTCTCACACGAGGTGAAGCGGGTTTCCTGGAGCTCGACTACTTCCAGGCTAAGCGGTTATACTAGCGGTGCGCGTGGGCAATAGCCCTTCTATGACACTATTGTCTTAAGCGGTGTAGTTCCAACGACGAGCGCGACGGGAAGAGAGTGCACATCGGTCGCGCGTGCCTTTTATTCCTCCGTAATATTCCAGAATCTTCTTCTCTCGCCTCCCACCCCACCACCCCGATGTGTCGATAGGAGGGTAGGAATATTATCGTTTTGGAAAGGGATAAACGATTTGGCAAGCTTACCGTCAATAAAATAAATACGAATGGTTTTCCGCGCAACCTTATATTTTACACTTTACTATATCTATTTTATTACTTCTCAAATTGTCGTAACTCTTTTTATAGGAGTTTTGAAGTTTATTTCCTTTTCCTCTTGAGAAAATTGCATTGTTGCTTCTGCTGTTTTACACCAAGCTTCATTGTTGCTATCGCCCAATAAAACTATATTCCCTGAAAAACAGAAAAAAGGTCACAAAATATAATGATAAATGCCCATACCAACTAATAATGAAGCACTGTTACACATACCAGGCTTAGGTAGTTATTTACATGGATAACTCTTACCATCAATATCACTATCGATATCCACAGCATTGTTAGTAAGGATATTTTTATCAATATCCATGACTTTGGAATCGATGGGATCCATATCCACAACAGATGGCCCACCTGTTAAGTGGCGAATATTTTCTTTCGTTTTAGACTCCCTTGCTTTTGCCTTCATATTAAACTACACTTTATTACCACAACTTTATTAATTGTTTAGTAGATACCTGAAATAATGAAACGTATGGAAATTAGATAACTGGCTAATACAAAATCGGCTCATAGAAAAAGACCATGACACATACATGAAACTACATATCTGTAAATAATAAAAGTATACAAAACCCATTATATTACCTTTTGAGTAAGATTCATTAAATTCCTCCGCTATTTTCTCCCATGACTGCTTCTTTTTAAAAGCACTATTGGCATTTGTTTGTTTATAGGTTAGGATAGTACCATATTTCTGGATGATTGAAGTAATTTTGTTTTCTGTCTACTGCGGCTTTGGTTACAATTATTTTTCGTAAATGAAAGTAGGATTTTTTAAAATAGAATAAGTGTTCTAAACGAGCACAAAGTCCACCTGATGTAAGAAGATGCTGTGGCCCTTAGACATCTACATTTATCATCGATTAAGTATCATATATTTTTTGAAATGCATCGTTTCCAGTAAAAAGGGTCTCCGGTTCACAACACTCACCATACGTGATACATAGCAGCATTAGTAGCTGCTATTTTTACGCTGTAGTATTCTGTGACATAAACTGGTCCTACCCACTTCGAGTTGATTTCATTCGACTGCTACAACCATAATATATCTGCAGTGTGGCACAATCTCAAACGAATTGCGCAGCGAAAGTTAAATAACATATTGTTGATTACGTTACTATTTAAAATGTAACTTTAAAAGTATTAATATTTATCGTATATTTATCTCTCTTTATATCAGTCTATATTTCTCTTCCTCTCTTTTTATATGCAAAAAGTTTCTTAATACCTTAATTAGGAGCAATAATGACTTCACTATTACGTATTGTCGACATCTGCTTCCTGATGCGCGTAATTATGGTTTCTAATTTCAGAGTGTTAATTGAATTCACCCTTAAAAACTAAAATATAAAATAATACCTTACTAGATATTATTTTATTTTATTAATCATTTGAAACCACTTCTTGATAACTTTAAAATGATTTATCGAAATTGTAAATCTAAAATTACTTACACATTTAACAATAATTTGTAATAAAAGTAATTTTTGGTAAAGTTATTAGCCGCGTCTGAATCTACTTCGCTCATATAACTTGTATACTTTCGTATTTTAGACAAGCTTTACGAGAGACAGTTATTTTAATTATTATTCGGACTTAAAAAAAGAACCAAAGAAATCTAGTTCTTTGTTCGTTCACTAGTTCTATGGACATTTACCGTAACATATTTATGTTGAATTATATACGGCCATAAATATTAAAAGAAGAAAAGAATGTGACAATTCCTCATTTAGTCATTACTTATTGTAGTATTTTTGATTAACCCTCGGGAGCGCTTACTCCTCTCCACACAAGTACCCACACTACATACGGGCGCGCGATGTATCTGAGAGATAAAACAAAAAGTTCATTACATATGTACTAATTAATCTATCAAAATTGTTTGTTTTAAATATATATATATATATATCATTTACATTTATCGCATTTGAAGAACAATAAATGTTTAATGGAGCTAAATTTTTAAAACTTTTTTATAATTCTTTTATGAGTATTAATTCTTTTTGTATTCAATGTTTTTAATTGAGTAAATTACAATAAAAAATAAACAGTCTTTTAAATTGAAATTAATTATTAAATAAATATAAAAGAGTAAAAAACAGTACGTGGGACGTAACTTTAACTTATAATATAACGTACAGTTTTCATGATGTTCTTTTTGAAAATAAACAAACATATATTGTTAATATGAATCATTTTTATCTATAAACATAGAATATTGTTAGCACCAACTATCCATTGCTAACATTGCTATGAGCCATCGTCACAATAAAACAAATATATAAAAGTCTAAATATTCAGTGCAACAATATATTTTTGTCGATAAAAATATATATATATATATATATATATATATATACGAACCAAAGAGTATATATTTAAATATTAAGAATATTCATTACATGTAAGTGCATGCATATTCGTACTACCACTGGATAATTACACCTACGGATTAGTGTGGATTAGTGAGCAAGCCTAGCTTGCTAACTAATTTAGCAAATTGCACACTAAGTAGATCCGTTGCTGAAATGCACAATAATTTAATCTACTATTAATGAGATTCTCTTAGGTTGCTATAACCCGGTATGATAAGATAAATCAAAAGCATTATAAGATAGACATAATTATTATCATACAATAAACATAATGTTATGTTATGGAAATTACTAGTATGAACTAATAGTCTAGCTTTAAATAAAATAATTTTTACGGGTTTTACTCTATTTTATTTGATATAATGATTTCTTATATTTACGCGAACACTACACATTGATTAAAACTACTTTTACGGATTTTATCGCATTTTATTTATTTTATTTAGAGTCGTGTTCAGCACCCATGGTCACGGGGGGGTGGGGCTGGAAAGCACCCGAAACGTCTAAAAAAAAAAAAAAATCCTAAATATAGTTTAATATATTTTATTTGAGATATTAATTCCCGAATTTTCGGGTTCTTTATTGCACATGAGCTCGGCGGAAGTGAAGTGTTTGACGTCGCGTCGTTAACTTGGGCTACTATCAGCTATAGAATTTAATTTTTAGTCCGATCTACGCAAATTGAGCTTACTGTATCTTGAAGTCTTGCGGTGGTACGCTTGGGTTTTAATTTAATTTTTATTAATTATACGATACCAAGCAGATGGTAAAGCCGTGTGCACGGCGAAAACTTCGTCTATTGAAATTTCGATGTTTTTTTTTAATTTCATTAGCCTCGAGAATATCCTTACTATTAATCGTTTTTTTTTTCGAAGATTTGTGGTTTATCAAGTTTGATGTAATGGTGGAAACGATCTTGAACATGTTCAGACTGCAGACTTCCCGGAGCGTCGATGCTTCAGGTGAGCTATATATACTTTTACGCGGGTTTTGATAGATCGTTTTGTTTGTCCTATGTATGAGAGACCACATTCATAATCAAGTTTCTACACTTATGATCATGTAGGCGAATGTTACACTCGACGGATGGTAAAAACTGACGTATCTTCTTCGACGGCTTGTAGCATACATTATAAAAGGTCGCTTCAAGATAAAACTACTCTGCCAATGATCCCTGTAAAATAATATGGTAGTATTCTACACACACTCAAACGTGATCGGTTACGATTAAACTCGATCACTATGAAGTATTGAGCCCAATGCCGCAGCATTTATTTAATACAAGCGGAAACCTGTTGTGTGCTACTATGCTATGCGTTATGCTATGAGTTACCCCTACTATATTATGGCATTCTATAAAAATTTAACAAATTTCCCTTTAAATATATTTTAGGCACGCAAATGTAATGTTAAAACATATATTACAAGTATGTTATTTGTTGTTGAAGAAAGAGTGATAAACGAGCACACAGTTTACCTGATGGTTAATAAATGTTGTGGCCAATAGATAACAGACATCTACATCTATCTTCGGAAATCGAAGAATAATGCTCTGTAAAAGTTTACATGTCGAGCAATCGATACTTGAAGCTTCCAAGTGATATTCAACAGCTGATCAGAGCGAAAAACGCACCCCTTAGACAAGGTGATTACTATCGCATAATAGATAACATATTTTGACTGCGAAACCTCCAAATGAGGTAAAATAACACCATACCGAGTTCAGATACGATAAGTGGTATAATCTGCTGGAAGACATAGAGCCATCACAAACATTTCTCTGGCAGTTGACCCGAGCTCTGAAAGCAGAACAATCCTCACCCATGTCACCTCTCAATAGGCCAGAAAACTCCGATCTCGCCTTAGACAACTCTGAAAATGCCAAATGCCACGCAGACAGTTTAGAGAGCCAATGTAATTTCTCTAGCGATCCTATAGATCCCGATCACCTCGTAGATGTTGAGCGTAAGTCTTCATTACCACCTCCGGGAGATCATTTAGACCCTGTGACAATCGATGAAGTTACAGAAGTACTAAAAAGCCTCAAAAATAAATCAGCACCCGGCCCTGATGGAATTAGCAACAGGGTACTTAAATCACTATTAGCGCCACTCTTTTGCCTCCCAGTGGGCATTCTTAACGTCTTTCTTACAAACTACTCCTTCCCGAACGCCTGGAAAGAAGATGGCGTTATAGGAATCCTTTAACCAGGGATACCGCGCAACTTAGCCTCCAGTTACGAACTCATTAGTCTCTTCAGCACACTGGGGAAAATATACGAGCGACTCATACTAAATCGTCTCCAAAAATACATTCCGCATATTTCTGCAAAACAACGCCTGATTCTATTAATTGATTTCGTTTTTGACATTTTTCTGTTTCGGAATAATTTATTTAACTCTAAGATTGTAATTTGTTTAAATCAATAATGCAATATTATTATCAACCTTTCTTTTTTTGGTTAGTTATGCCCTCTATTCGTATTATTATTATGCTATGTCGGAAGAGAAAATGTTGATTATTTATAAAATAAAAAAACTTATTATTCAATAATCGTATAGGAATCGTGAAAATGAATTTATTATATTATTAAGAATTGAATTCATCTATTTCCGAAAAATAATATTATAGTCGATATTTTTTCCAAACACCGATAAAAATTTTAAGCTCGATTTTTTCCATATTTATAAAATGATAGTTGTGCCTTTTCCATTATGACGGCAGTATGGATCACACCATCTACTAACCTCCGTTAATTTTGTGTTTGTTCGTCACCCTTATACTGTAAAAAGAAAATAAAGGTATTTTCCTAAGTTCAACTTTAAAACTGGTTAATTTATAAAGTCTGTTAGTTGTGAACGTTTTGTCATGAAAAATGATTTATTAATCTGTTACAACTTAAACAGACTTTTAGCATCGTTCCAAACTTTTAGTAATGAGAAGATGAATTAAAGTCTTTAAAATCTTAACAATATTTAGGCTAAGTTTTTATTGCATAAAAGGTGAAGTTTCTTCGCATTTTATATACAATTTTTTATTACTTTTAACCTAAAAACACATGTGCCATTTTCTTCGATAACTAGTTGCCATCTTGTATGTAGTGGCATAAATCTAAATATTGCTGTAGAAATCTTGGGATGTTTATTAAAAAATGCGTAGTTTTGACAGTCTTCTCTTGATGTTAACCTAACACTATCTAAAGAATTCTGAAGAGACCAAACCAGGTGAAAATCTGAGTGTGCAAGGTCAGAAATATATGGTGGATCCATTAACACTTCCCAACCAAGCTTTCTCAATTTTTGTTGAGTGGTCAAAGATGTATGTGGTCTGGCGTTATCATGATGAAAGAACGCTCTTTTTCTGTTTATCAATTCCGGCTGTTTTTTCTTAATTTCTTGCTTGAGTCTCTTTAGTTACTGGCAATAGAGATCCGAGTGGATTGTTTTCGCAGGCAAAAGCTCATAATAAACGATGCCCTTCCAAACCTTCCATACACACAACATCACCTTATTGCATGATAATGCAGGTTTTGGTACATTCTGTGGAGCTTGAGTACCCTTTGACCATGATTTTTTCGCACGTTCTTGTCGTAGGTAATCCATTTTTTATCACCAGTGATCAATCTTTTCAAAGGTGGTTAGTTTTATTACGTTTTAATAGAGGATCGCAAATGAGTACATTAGGTTTCTTTAAATGCTCGTGTGGTACCCAAATATCGAGCTTTTTTGTATAGCCACACTTTTTAAAATGAGTCAAAACTATTTTGCGACCAATCCTCAATTACTCGGCTATATTGTAACTATTAATATGCTGATATTGCTCCACTTTTTAAAAAAATGGTATCGACTTTACCGCATGAGTTCGACCAGAGCGAGCTGCATCTTTGATATCAAAATTGCGCAAACAACAACTATGTGCAAATTTTTTAAACAAATTTGTATTATTTTTTTATTGCGTTTTTAGCAGCACTTTTCCCTTTTTTGTAGTCAAACTTCATCAATGTATCGAATTTTTTCGTTAGATCAAATGAGTAAAGAAACCGTACAGAGACCTTAGAGTAATTACGTACACAGTCTGTTCAAAAAGTATCGCGAATTTTGTATTTTTTCAAAAAGCAAAAAAAAAATTTATTCATGAATGTCTATGTTGTCTCCTTTAAAGTGATCCCCCTCGGATATAACGCACTTGTGCCAACGTTTTTTCCAATCATCGAAGGACTTAAAAAAATCATTTTTCGTGATCTTCTTCAGCTCCTGCTTCGATGCCGTCTTTATCTCCTCAGTCGTGGCATAGCATCGTCCTTTCATGGGCCTCTTCAGTTTTGGGAACAGAAAAAGGTCACAGGGGGCTAGGTCTGGGGAATACGGTGACTGTGGGACCATTACTGTGTTGTTTTTGGATAAATATTCGCGCACAAGCAACGATGTGTGAGCAGGGGCGTTATTATGGTTCAAAAGCCAGTTTTTGTTTTTCCACAAATCCGGACGTTTCTGGCGGATTGTTTCGCGCAAATTGCGCATGTTGCAGGTAATATTCCTTATCGACCGTAATACTCTGTGGCAAGAACTCATGTTGGACCACGCCCCTGCAATCGAAGAAAACTGTGAGCAAAACCTTCACGTTCGACCGAACTTGAAGTGCTTTTTTCAGTCTTAGCTTATTTGACAGCTTCCATTGGAATGATTGAGCTTTGGTTTCCAAGTCATAACCATAAACCCATGAATCGTCACCAGTTATGACCCTCTGGAGCACATTTGGGACGAGTCCAACATCTCCTGAGCAATGTTAATGCAATGCTGTTTTTGGTCGAAATTGAGCAATTTTGGCACGAATTTCGCGGCAACGCGACTCATGCCCAAACCATTACTTACAATTGAATGGTACGAGCCAATCGATATATTTAGGTTCTCAGCAACTTCTCTAACGGTGATTCGATGATTGGCTAATAATATTTTCTTCACTTTATCAATGTTATCGTCTATTGTTGACATGCTCGAGCGTCCGGCACGCCGTTTGTCGTTCACATTTTCTCGGCCCTCTGAGAACATTTTGTACCACCGATAAACGTTGCTTTGGTTCAAGGTAGCTTCACCATATGCCACAGTCAACATTTGGTATGAGTCCGCGCATTTTATTTTGTTTTTCACACAAAATTTAATACAGATTCTTTGATCCATGTTTTGGAATAGGCAAAAATCGAAGACGAGCCAAAACACATCCAAGCAAAACAGCTGTCAAAAATTAACTAAACATTCAAAATGGCCGACCTTGTCAGCATAAGTAAGATACATGAGTATCAATATAAGGCTACAAAAAATCAAAAATCAATAATACGTAGCCCGCGGAAATTCAAAATTCGCGATACTTTTTGAACAGACCACGTATATTAGTATGCATAGAGAGAACCTACAATTTTATATTAATTGAGTCAATATACTTTCCTCGCTTTTTATAATTTATTTTTCAAATAAGGCAAAAAGCGGCTAATGTATTGAAATAATTTTCGTGTAATTCATGCGTGGAAATAGAAATATCAAGTGGTCATCTTTGTAAATTGTATATCAAAGAGGACATCTGTTTTCGACGCCTCGGCAGCATTAAAGGTCCTGTCTGTCCATCTTATGGCTGCGCGTAGACAGCGACGACCATCCCCGCGTCTAAGGGTGCCCCTATAGGTCCCGTAGCGGTAATGCCGAAACAGACCGACTTATCGATCACGTCCAGATGGCTACAGACTCCGTGCTACAACAGATGCCATCCGCAGAGATCATGATACTTGGAGATTTTAACGCCCACCACGCTGAATGGCTTGGTTCTCTCGTAGATCTGTTTACGACTTTGCTTTGGAATATGGTCTGACACAACTGGTTACCTCGCCAACGCGGATCCCAGATACGGAAGATCATGTACCTTCCCATGTTGGACCTTCTGCTGACCTCTCATCCGGAAGGATATCAGTTCTCCGTCGGTTGCCCTCTTGGCTCCTCGGACCATTGTCTGATCCGGAGTACGGTGCTACTCACGCTTTCATCGTGGTTGCGTACTGCAGGTTGCCACCGTGTTTTTTTATAGGACAGGGTGACAAAGGAATACACAGTCCACCTGATGGTAAGTGGTTACTGTGGCCCATAGATATCTACATCTGTCCTCGATCACGAATCAAAATACAGATGCGTTGTCACCCGTGAGGACTAAGACGGAATGCCTCATTTCCAGTAAAAAGGGTCTCCGGTTCTTTATACTCACCATACGAAACACAGCAGCATTAAGCCACTATTTCACGCTGGTATTCTGTGAGAGCATGGTCCTTCCCCGGTAGAGCCGACCCATTCGTGCTACAACTATACTACTAATATAACTGCAGCATGGCTCTACCACGTACCGTGTTTGGCATTATAGGTCAGCAGACTGGGACGGGATGCGATCTTTATTTGCATTTTACCCTTGGGGGCGGGTTTTCTTCTCGCCGGATGATACCAGCGTTGTTGCTGATTCTGTCGCTAATGTGAAGCTACAGGGAATGGAACTTTTATTTCATCATCTGTGGTACCTATCGGAGTAAGAAGCCAGACTTTGTTTGGTCGCTCCTGCAAAATTGCACTACTTCATAAGCAGGAAAACTTACGAAGCTTCCTCCTTATGGGCTTCCCGCAATTTGCTATTGTGCAATTACCAGTTTTCTTGCTGATCGGAGCATCATAGTCGAAGTAGATGGTGGATGCTCCGATTACAAGCCCATTAACGCTGGTGTTCCACAAGCCTGCGTGCTATCACCAACGCTGTTTCTTCTGCATATCAATGACATGTTACAAACCGGTAACATTCATTGCTATAAAGACGACAGCACTGGTGATGCTTTATGCACCGGCCGTGCCAATATTTCTCGGGAAAACGTCCCAGAGTATCGGGACTAACTTGTGTCTGAAGTCGAACAAAATCTCGGACTGGGGGTGTCTAAATCTAGTCCAGTTTAACTTCCAGAAAGCACAATTTTGTGCGTTTACCACTAAAAAACCTTCATCGTATCTCCTCAGTTTCAAGGCACTCCCCTTATTGCCTCAGCCAGTATTGGAATCCTCGGAGTTGACATATCGAGTGACGTCCAGTTTCGTGGTCACTTGGATGAAAAGTTCAAATTGGCTCTAGAAAGCTTGGCGTGCTCAGCAGAGCGGGACAGTATTTCATGCCGGCTCACCTCTTGCAACTTTACGAGGCGGAGGTTCGGCCGCACATGGAATACTGTTCCCATCTCTGGGCCGGGGCTCCCTAGTGCCAGCTCCTTTCATTTGATTGAGTCCAGTGCAGAGCTGTTCGAATCGTTGGCGACTGAGCTCTTTCCGATCGGCCTGACTCACTGGAACTGCGAAGAGATGTACATACCAGTACGTGGTATATATGCCATGAGTAGTGACATCATTCCCTTTCCGTTTCGTCTCATTTACACATAACACATCTAATCCTCTATGTTACATCATATCGCATACTTCTTACACCTCAATGAATAATAAAGTCATTGCTCCACTTACATTCAGCGTAGCCAGACGGGCTTCTGCAATCCACTTTTCGCCCCTCCAGGGGACAGAACGTGACGGGTGGCAAACCTCGTTGCCGGTTTTCCTTCTGGAGATTTTTCGCATCCCTACCCCATTAAAGAGGTACTGGGAATTCTTTTCTTTTATTTGGTTCCTCATGTGCGAAATGTGGGGTGGTATATTTTACGCCGCTACCTAGGCGAGGAGACGAGTCTGAGCTATCGGCTTGTCGCTCATTTAGCACCACCCGGGGGACACGTGTAGGATGAGCCTAGGATTAGGTGGTCGAAGTCTACGGACGCGGGCGACTTATTCTGTCGTTATTTAACCGTCGGTTAATTAACCGACTTCAAAAAACAAATAGGTTTTCAATTCGACTGTATGTTCTTTTTGTATAGTATTTTAGGTTATAATCGCGTCATTTGTGAACCGATTTAAATGATTTTTTTTTAATTCAATGGGTACTTTAGAGGTAGTCCCATTTAAATGCGAAGAATAATTTAACCTCTAATTGTAGCAAATTATTGAATAATGTTTTTTATTTAAACTACATTCGAGATTGTGATATTTCTAAGTCCTAAAAGAATGAAAAAAAGTTTAATAAAAAGTAAAGAAGACACCGAAAATTTTCACATTATATAATGAAAGAAGCTTCTGAAGTTAAAAGATATTTAGCTTTTACGAAGATAATATAAAATATATATAACCTCAGAAGTTAGGGCTATATATACGATATATTTGGGCCTCGACTCATCAGCTATTATCTGGAAATTATTTAAATATGAATTCAACATTAAAAACAAAGAAGTAATATATATTTATTGATTAAATAATGATGATGAAATAAATAAAAAAATTATAATAAAAAAATATAATATATTTATATATATATATACGATTTTTATTAGATATTTTGACTCAAATATTTTGAAGTAAAGCACTTTCTATTGTGAATTTCAGCTTTCTCGCACCGCCCGAAAAGTTACTGAAGTGTATTGTAAACATACTTGTAAAGAATGTTGTCGACAACTCTGTGACTCTCTCTGCTGAAAATCTAAAAAATGAGGCGAGCTAAAAATTATCATGTGATGTTTTTCTTATTTTAAAAATTTCAATGCCAATATTTTATATTTAACCGACAACCGATTGAGGAAAAAATGTTTTCGAGTAGCAGCCTGATCCAAGCAGGTGAAGTGTTGGGCAGCCCCCGCTAGATGGAGTGACGACCAGGTATGACATGCGGAAAGTCCGTACTTTTTGGCATTTCTTGGGGGAGGCCTACTTGTATGTTCAACAGTGGATGTAATATTTTATATCTGGTACTCCACTGCCTTATTCTCAATTCTTTTTATAACTTTATCACAATACAAAACACATAAAATATTACAACAGCAAAAATATTGTTTTTTCTGTTGCAATTTTCAATTTTGGTAAAAACAAAATAAAAGATATCTTATTTTATACGCTACTTTTTCACAGGTATCAAATATTTGTAAAAATTTGAAGAATTTGAGACAAGTTCTTTATATTTAAAACTTCAATGTTTACGAAATATAAATTTAAATATATAAATTTCAATGTATGTAAGAGTAATATAAATGTGTAAGAGGAATATAAACCTCTATGTATCTAATATAGAAATCACAAATTTACTAATAACACGATGTAAATGTAAATGTTCATCAACATTTCGCTGAGTTCTAAATTTTGCCTATAATGAAGGCAACAGTCATGACAAGAGAACAATAAGTTAAACATCAACTTGAATATTATGATCCATATTTAGTGATAAATTTGAAAATTAAAAACTTATAATTTCGAATATGTAGTTTTGGTGGGAATTTGATTACTTAATAGCTGGTTTTTCATATAACTAATAATATTTACTGTGAAAAAGTCATAAATACCAAATCACACAATATGTTTGCATGATCCCACGTGAATTTTTAACATGTGCCAGAATCTATAAAAATATTAAAGAAACTGCTGTAAAACTTTGACTTGAAATACTACATCGTTGATTATCGCTTACTTAAATTGTTATTTATTTCTATACCCATCTCTTTCTACTGTCATTTTGTGTAAGTAACAACTTTAAGCATTTCCGTGGAATAATTACATATATGCATATGCTAGTTATTATTTTGAAAGCATTTCTTAAACTCACGTCAATTTTATTAGTTAGGCTGTCGAAGTCTAAAGCTAATAATTTTTTGATTTCTGAAGTATCTAAAAACAGGGGTCAGAAGCTCTAAGTGGTTTAGTCATATGTAAAAAATAAGTTAGTGTATACGTGCTCAAGGTGATTTGATACGTGTATTAAAGAAAAAGTATTGTAATTTTGTGCATTTAGTTATGCTCAGATAGCATGACTCAAGAGATACCTACTTTATTTCCCATCGGTTGGATTAATAGCTATGTAAGCTTTTAGTTAAGTTTAAAGAATTGGTATGATTTTAAAACGATGTCCCATAACTTTACACAATAACTTTGAGAATGCTGCTACTTTAAAATGGAAATTTCAATGTATTTGGAGCACTTACCATGTACAAGCGGTGCAAGAATATTCACTACCCCATATCATCTCGTGGGTATGGTAAGAGGCAACAAGGGGAAACTGAACCAGGAAATGGCAGCAGCATCTTCCTGATAACAGCTACATATAATAAAATAAAAACTATTAATAAACCACTTGCCGAGAGGGACTATAGTTAATATGCCCCCTAGCGTCAGTCTATAGGAGAGGCCTATGTAAGTCCAGCAGCAGACTTTTGATAGGTAATTGTTGGAGCACTAGTAGGTCAACAAGAGGCAGTCTTTAAATTTCTATTTTAGTTCTCTTATCGAGTTCTAATCACGCACCACTGAATTTGATAATTACACAAATACCAATATTACAAATAACATACCAGGATAGTAGTGTACACATATGGCGTCATCAGCGCGAGGTGTCCAGTTAATTTGATTTGGCTGTTGAAGTACTTGTTTAATGTAATGTCCTCCAGCCTGAATTTCAATCACTGCAGCCGGTCTCAACGGAGACTAGCTATCGGTGGATTGTTAACTACATACTCGGCGGCAGAAGATAAGCATCGTAACGCTACCGGCGTGTCTAAGAAAGTAAAAAAATATTTTTTCAATGATTTAATTCATGCGTTTTTCTGTCATTTTCATTTAGAAGGTAAATTATTTGACAGATTTCTTATGGAGAAGTTAATTTTCTAGAAAAGTATGAAAATTTATGTATTTTTTTCTGAAATATGAGTTATGTTACTATTAATTAGATAAGAAATGGATGGACATAGAAGGATTGATAAAGTTTAATACGAGTGTGCGGGAAAAATTATTACAGCACTGAGCATTGTTTTATGTATATACATACACTAAAAATTAATATCTTATATTTGAAACTGCGTAAGAAATAAGTTAACCTTAGTTGCATTTAACGACATCTGGTGAGCGTCAGAATATTAGCCCGCATCACGCATGGCAGACACTGTGTAGTCCTAACATCCTTTTAAAAATGAAAGAAGGCCTGTGCCCACGCCCAACGATGGGAAGACAAATAGCTTTTATGCTACTTTAAACTTAACTTATGAGCAATTACGACGTTGCTCTAATGTTAAAATAATTGAGTAATAATAATTGATTTTCTTATTATGAAAGCTTTGCTTTTTCAAACATAACTTACAGGAGTAAAGTGAAACTCTTCTACTCAACGTCATGTTAGGGATAAACGAACGCATAAGTTAGCTCATAAATTGCTTATCGTCTCTTGATATATTATGTACTTACATGTGCTAAGTCTAACGATTTTGTGTAGAAATAGACACGAAGTATGCCACTAACCATCACGGGAACAGAATATAAATAATGGATTTTTAACGCGTTCATTAATACGAGTAGACGTGCGTAGCGTTACGTGTCAAGACACAATAAGAATATCAATCTCGTCAAAACTCAAATTACGAAGATTTCTTTATTCAATATTTAGTATTTACGACTATAAAAAATATAGGTAGGTAGCTTAGTGGTAGACACGATAGCTTAGTGGAAGCCCGCGGATTCGAATCTCGCAGGGAATTAATGTTTGCACGACCTTAAAATAATAAGGTACATATTTGACATCATTATTAATAAATTGCATCATATAACCAACTAGAATTTGATACATTCAGTAGTGTATTAGAAGTGGTTGACCGTGTAGTGGTGGTGCAAGAATATCCACACCCCATATCATTTCGTGGGAGTCGTAGAAGGCGACATAAGGAAACAAATCAGGAGATGGGCAGCAGCGTTTTAAAAAAGCTACGGTTGACAACCTGTTTCTCAAGCGTGGCAACTATGGCAAATATCCTCCCATAAAACAATCTATGGCGGAGGCCTATGTTCAGCAGTAGTAGTTCAGGTAAAATTTAGTCGACTTTCTATTGTAATTGAATTAGATTTTTGGTATTTTAATTTTATAAATGTGATAATTATTTGACTTTTAAATCTATGGTTTCGTATTATATGCACTGCGAACAGAGTGAGATCCTGGAGGCTTCACATCATACAAACATCTCGCAACGCACACGGACGCACAGCAGACACAAAATTAACGCGATATTTAGTACTACTGATGCAGGCATCGCTTTATTATCTCTATACGACCTTGCTCAAATGCTAAAATAATTGAGTAAAAATAATTGATTCTCTTCTTATCTTATCACGAAAGCTTTGCTTTCTCAAACATAAATTACAGGAGAAAGGCAAATTCTTGTATTCAACGGTTGAAGACAAACAAACGTGTGAGTTAGCTCATAAATTGCTTATCGTATCTTGATATATTATGTGCTTAGATGTACTAATGCATGTAAGCACATAATATATCAAGATACCTAATTGAAACTCGAGCTTGCGTTTGTGCGTTGCGAGATGTTTGTATGAAGTTGCCATACTGTTTTTCACTCTGACTTTATTCACCTACAATTTCCATAGAATAGAATTTATATAGATGTTTGTTTTATAAAATCTTTAAAAACTTTTCAATTGATTAAAGTGTCAAATATACTATTGTTCCGGGTCTGCATATTTGCCCATATGCAATTAATGTAGGTAAAACGCCTCCACGGTAGAGGAAAAACCTAATAATTACATAATTACAATCACTGAGCATCCATCTGTTACCATTGAGTACAAATCCAAGGTCAAACGAAGGTGGTAGAAGTAGAAGGAGGAATATGGCAACGCTTTTCAAAGTTCCAACAGGTGAGGACCTGTGAGCGATGCTGATTAGGTGACGAGGTTTCGGCGATCTAACAGCCGCAGAAAATATGTTCAAAGACGCTGGAGCTAAATTTTACTGGCCGATAATGTAGAACGACAATACGAGTGCCAGGTCATTGGCTTTACGTTCTCAAGCCCGCCAGTCCGTCGTGGTAAGTATGGGTAAATCTGTCAAACTTTAAGACTATGACCCATGCACATTTCACACGTCATATCAAAAGTTGGTTTTTGTGGGTTGAATCTTTTTTGTGTTCTTATTTATAAAAGTAAAGTAAAGTTACAGCCTAAATACGTCCCACTGCTAGGCACAGGCCTCCCTCATTTGTGAGAGGGTTTTAGGGCAAGGAAGTATCCGCCGCGCTGCCCCAATGCGTGTTGGCGAACTTCACATATATTCGAAATATTTTTTTCCTTATTCCTCAGACATGCAGGTTTCCTCACGATGTTTTTCTTCACTACCGAGCACGTGGTAAATCAGAACTTAAAATTGTAATTAACAATTTCATTGGTGCTGGCGGGGATCGAACCCGGGTTACTCGTGGTCTGTTATATTTACAGCGAGCGTTAACCATCATCATTTATACACAAAAATTAAAATGTATGACTGTAACTTACGTATAATATACCAGGAATTTTTAACAATTTAAAATAGAAATAAATAAATGTATTAATAATGTCATTTTACTTTCTTTTAATAATTTATTTGGAAACTGATTAGAGATGTTAACAAGTCCTAAATGTTCCCTTTAAACAAATTTGTTTCTTCCGTCCGTGTGTGTCCATGTGTCCGTATCAGTTTCAAGCGTTAATTTTTATGAATTAGGCTGTGAGTATATCTCGGCTTTTTTAAACAGAAATGAATTACTACACACAATGACTAGAACGGGTGTAAGTATAACTCTTTAAAAAAAGTAATTGTTAATTATCCGTACGTAACTTGGGTTGCTGTGACTTTGCTTAGACATTTGCTAATAAATCAAAATAATTATTTAAATATAGTTAACCCGAAAACCAAAAGATATTTAAATCCAAAGTTGACCAATCCAACTAATTTTTAAGAGGGACACTGAAAAGTATATTAAAAATACATGAATCAAAGTACAAGCATAAATTTTATTTATATCTTTTTACTATAATATATTGCTTTTCATTCGCCTAACTAAATTAAAATATATAACAATAGTAACGTTAGTAGGTACTTTGTCTTCGGAAATATCAATGCGCAACTAGGCAGAGAAGGTGAGTTACCAAAGTAAACGTTTTGTGTTCGATGATTACATTTTCAATTTGAGACATAATGTTATAGCTGAGCTCAGGAGTTTTTGAGTGGTTCTTTCGCATCCTTTTTGCTGGAATCTTCCCCAAAAATATTCAAATTATTTTATGTCAAGATTTTGTGAGGATTGAAGAATTGGTAACTTAAGAAAAAATAGCATAATTAATACTTTTGGATTAGCCCTTTTTGTGCGAGGGTTCTAGCCTGAATTTAAGCTAGCAGCCCCCAACGAAACCACCATTATTGTTTACTTTTAAGATGTGATTTATATTTTAAAAATAAGTCATTGATTGTTGACTTACATTTACGGAGATTAAAACATATTGCTCCAACGGAACCGGAGTTATTTATGTGTTTTAGTTTTTATATCATAGAATAACTCCAGAAATTCTGCCTTTCGCTGTTAAAGATATGTCAAGATTTAGTATCACACCACCAGTATAAGGCAGTAAATAATGTAATGCTGTAGTCCATTGAGATTTACATCTTTCCTCAATTAAAAATTAAAATGCTAATTGCAATGTCACCCCTGAGAATTAAGATGGAATGCCTCGTTTACAATAAAAAGGGTCTCCGGTTCTCTATCTCATAATGCGGAATACAGCAGCATTAAACTGTTATTTTGCGCTGATATTCTTCTTCTTCTCCTTCCCTGATCGAGCCTACTCATTCGTGCCACAACCATTATATAGCTGCAGCATGGGTCTACCACGTATAAAATATAATTACCTAAGCAACAGTTACATTTGAAATATGCTGCCAAACCAATTATATGACTGTTAAGTAGGTGAAAAGAGTTTTAGATATTTATTTTTACTTTAACGTCCCTCTTCCTTCAAAAATATAGACACAAAGATCGCATTTACAAGACCTTTTTACTGCATACATATATATTCAACAAGTGAATTTGTCACCGGTCACAGAATAACCTTTATTCTTAATTTATGCAAAAAACATTTGTTACGTATTATGTTATCTTTTACGTTACTGTCACGTTAGGATTTACTCCTGTATCCTGAAGGTTATATAGTTTTTTAGACACACACGTATCTTGATCAAATTCGAAATTCAAGAAAGTAATGCCCTCGCCTCAACAAGTCTATATTGCCTATAGTGGGAGACCTTGTGAAAATTTCTGATACCATCAACAACATCAGGATGCTTGGCGGTCTACTACTGTGCGATTTACTAGGTGTTCTCTTCCTCTAACGACATCTTTGTGGAATCGATTACCACAAGCAATTTTTCCGGATCGATACGACTTAGGAATCTTCAAGAAACGGTCTTACTCTATTTTAAAAGGCTGGTAACGCACCTGCAATTCCCCCGATTGCAGTTGTTCGTAGACGGCGATGGACACTTTCCATCAGGTTAGCCGCATGCGTCTTTTTGCCTGCATTTCTATAAAAAAAGCGTCAAAAACTCACTACAGTTACAACTTAGACTTAAAAATATGTATACATAAGTCATAAAAATATGACTATAATAAACTGAAAAATAAATATGCAGCATTCGCATCCTATAAAAAAACGTGTTATTTATAGTAGGATCACGAACCACCGCAATCGGGAGGGCAGGTTCGCCTCGACGCATTAATATTTACCATTGAGTTATATATAAATCAAAGATTATTTACACTAATATTGCGTATTATGTAATTCTACTGGGATTATATTATACGCAATATAAGCGTAAATATCGTGGCAACCCTCAATGGAGTCAATATACAGTGATACAGAGTAGGTTTCTGTTGAGTATCATCGATCCACAGTTAGCAAGCGTTGTGCAAATATATCCTAAAAACTTAATCTTCACCCTACTTGTAATCGTATTGAAAACTTTATGTGACATTATAGAGTAATAAATAAATATATTATATACTGCGACTACTCACAACCATTTTTTTCTAGCTTTACCTTTAGATTCCTTTTCATCATCATCATCATCATTACAGCCCTTCACAAGTCCACTGCTGAACATAGGCCTCCCCCAAGTAATGCCACAAAGCACGGTCCTGAGCCACCTGCATCCATCGACTTCCTGCATGTCTTACCAGGTCGTCACTCCATCTAGTGGGGGGTCGCCCTACACTACGCCTACCGGTACGAGGCTGCCACTCGAGAACCTTTCTTCCCCATCGGTTATCGGTTCTTCGAGCTATATGGCCGGCCCATTGCCACTTCAGCTTACTAATCCGTTGGGCTATGTCGGTCACTCTGGTTTTACTGCGGATATCCTCATTTCTGAGTCTATCACGCAGAGAAACTCCGAGCATAGCCCTCTCCATAGCTCGCTGAGCGACCTTAAGCGTCCTCATACGGCCAGCAGTGAAGGACCACGTCTCAGATCCGTAAGTCATCACTGGCAACACGCACTGGTTGTACAATCTAGTTTTTAGAGATTGAGGTATACCTGACGAAAAGATATGCCGTAATTTCCCGAACGCTGCCCAGCCGAGTTGAATCCGTCGATTGACCTCTCGGTCGAAGTTGGACTTACCTAGTCGGACTATTTGTCCCAGGTAAACGTATTCGTCAACAACTTCGAGCATAGTGCTCCCAACAACTACCGGCATAGGTGTGACATGGACATTGAACATGATCTTTGTTTTGTCCATGTTCATCTTAAGACCTATCCGTTGGGAGGCACTATTGAGGTCATTGAGCATAGTGCTTAAGTCCTCCAGCGATTCTGCCATAAGGACTATATCGTCGGCAAATCGAAGGTGAGTGATGTACTCGCCATTGATGTCAATACCGTATCCTTTCCAGTCCAGTAGCTTGAAAACGTCTTCCAATGCAGCGGTGAAGAGTTTCGGGGATATAACGTCACCCTGTCTTACACCTCTCTGCAGTTGGATAGGTTTCGAGCTCTGGTTCTGTACTCGGATAGCCATCGTAGCCCTACTGTACAAACACTTCAGCACTTCGATATACCGACAGTCAACTTGGCACCGCTGAAGGGACTGTAGCACCGCCCAAATTTCGACGGAATCAAAGGCTTTCTCATAGTCCACATACGCCAGGCAAAGTGGCAGATTGTACTCTTCAGTCTTCTGTACAATCTGCCGCAGGGTATGTATGTGGTCTATGGTACTGAAGCCTTTTCGGAAACCGGCTTGTTCGGGAGGCTGGAAGTCGTCAAGTCTGCGTGCGAGACGATTCGTAATGACTCTCGAAAACAGCACGTAGACGCGGCTCAGAAGGGAAATCGGTCTGTAGTTCTTTAAGAGAGCGTTGTCGCCTTTCTTAAAGAACAAGACCACCGCACTTCTGCTCCACGCCTCTGGAGTAGTGCCACCAAGGAGGACGGAATTGAAGAGCTTCTGAAGGACTTCAAGTACCGGTGTTCCACCCGCTTTCAGAAGCTCCGCTGTAATTCCATCCTCGCCTGGGGCCCTGCCGTTTTTAAGGTGCTGGAGAGCCATTCTAATCTCGCTTAGACTGACGTCCGGGATATCATCGGAATAGTGTCGGATAAGACTTGCTCTTGGATCGTTACTCACACTTGCGTGTGGCTCCAACGATGATGTGTACAGCTGCCCATAGAACCTCTCAATCTCACTCAAAATCTCAGGTGTCCCGGAAACGATGTTGCCACACTCAGTCTTCAGCCTTGACAGTTGGCTCTTTCTGGCAGACAGATCTCTGGCAAAGACTTTGGAGCCCTGGTTCCGCTCGATCGCTTCTTTAATACGAGAAGTATTAAAGTTGCGTAAGTCTCGCCGTATGCATTTGGAGATCTGTCTGTTCAGTTGCCTGTATGCTGTCAAATCTGTTGACGATTGCAGCCTCATCTCCCGTCTAACAGCCATGAGATTAAGAGTGTGATCGGAGAGTTTTTGTGTTCTTCTGCGGCGGGTCTTGCAGAACTTAGCTCCGACCGCATGGACAGTTTCCATGAGCTTGTCGTTCATATCGTCCACTGCATTGCAATCTTCTAGGCACTGGAAGCGGTTACGTAACTCGAGCTGAAAGGTTTCGGGATTCTGGATTAGAGCACGAGGGGGACGGAGCGTTGACTTCATTAGACGAGACCTCTCCAACTTAACGTTTAGGTTCAGTGTGCCTCTAACCATTCGGTGATCGCTGCCAGTTTTCACCCTTGCGATCACTGAGACATCACTGAACAGTTGGCGTCTGGTCGTCATAATGAAGTCAATCTCATTTTTTGTCGAACCGTCGGGGCTCGACCAGGTCCACTTCCTGTGGGGCCGCTTCTGGAAGAAAGAGTTCATCATAAAGAGTCCCTCTTTCTCCATAAAGTCGGCCAGCTGCTGGCCCCTTCGGTTCCGTTGCCCTACTCCAAATTTCCCTACCTTCAGCTCACCGCTTTCTCTTGTGCCCAGTTTTGCGTTGAAGTCTCCCATCAACACCGTGTAGTAGGTTTTGGAGGAATGTATGGCTCTGGAAATATCCTCATACATTTCCTCCACCTCCTCATCGGGATGTGCCGAGGTTGGTGCGTAAACCTGAATGACCTTCAGCGAATACCGTTTGGTGATTCTGAGTATCAGGTACGCGACCCTCGTCGACACACTCCCAATCTTTACAACGTTGTTGACGAGAGATTTGTGGACGATAAATCCGACACCTCCTTGGGACAGATGGTCGCCCTCCCGGTGATAGAACAAGTTGCCGGACTCGAGGATTGCCGTGTCCTCCCCCTCTCTTCGGACCTCGGATAATCCAATAATATGCCAGCGCAACTTGTCTACCTCTTCTTCCAGCTCCAGTATCTTCTCGTCAGTCCTCAGGGTGCGTGCGTTATATGTTGCCAGGTCGAGTCGTCGTAGGTGGCAACCGAACCTCCACCGGAGATTCTTAGCACCCCCTGCCCCGCCGTTACCATGGTCGCCACCGTAGCCAGGAATAGCGGGGCCGCCGGGGACTGGGGGCCGTCTGTTTGTGTATTTATTCATTGGGGGGTATTTGCCATAGTTGCCACGCTTGGCGAGCGGGTTGGCAACCGCAGTTTTTTATTACGTCACAGTTGTCATCAGGAAGACGCTGCTGCCCATCTCCTGCCTGTCTCCCTCTGTCGCCTCTTACGACACCCACGGGAAGATATGGGGTAGTGGATATTCTTAACCGCCACTACACGGCAAGATTCCTTTTATAAAATCATAAGTAAAATTATTAAATAATCCTTCATTTATTACGAACTTGGTTGTTGCGACCATTTACCTATTATAAAGCGTTGTTAAATCTAAGTCCCTTGAATACTTTAGTACAAAATTCATATGGCTATAGCGACTTAGGATGTAACGCCTGTTTTTAATGACTCATTTGTAACAAATTCCTAGAAATCCCATGCAGATATTGCGACCGGAGTCGGCCGCCAAAGACAGAAAGATTTCTTTCTTTCACAAACATCTTTTGTTTACATCCACACAGATGGTCAACAATTGTGGAGACCTTTACGTTTTGTTTATAGATATCAGCTAAGTAGGTAGGGAAACGTAAACGTTTACGGGAGTTAAATTTATGGTTCGGTTACAAAGTGATGTTCTAAGTAACATTTTGAAATGTACCAGTGAATAACTATGCGTGCATATATTTGCATATATTTTCAATAATAAATGAATATAAACTATACATGTGTACGTGTCTGTATCTCTTTACATTTGCCTGTAATGACTTCCGGAAATAACGACGAAAATCGAGTGGTCCCTTCATCGTCGTTATAAACAAAATCCACTGTATTTGTTGATAGATCTATTTAATAATATGTTAATGTGAAAGAAAGTAAAATATCAGTCTTCTTCCATCTATTACGTCTATTCCGTTCACCTGTTACAACATATTTTTATCTAACGGTAAAAAATCATCTAGTAGATTTCTGAGTAAGGCGTACGTATACCTTCCTTCTGAACTTTAACGTCATTTGCACGCGTTACGCCCTGCTTACAAACTAACGAGGGTTTTTTCAGTAAAGTTATCTCCATACTAATATTTTTCCCGTATCTCGGGGGTATGTTTTACACTCATAAATAAATATAGTGAAGTAAAATTTAATGATTTCTTATATTTACGCGAACACTACACATTGAAATAATACTAGTTTTTACGGAATTTATCGCGTATATTTAACTTTTTAAATACCCGAAGTTTCGAACGCTTTACAGCACTCATGGTCACGGGCGGGACTGAGATGTTCAACGTCCATATGTCATAGTTAACCGCGGTTACCATAGATTAAAATTTAACTTTTGTTCCGATCTATGCAGTATGAACTTATGGTATCTTGAAGTCTTGCAGTTGTACGCTTGGGTTGGGATTTAATTTTATTTAATATAGGATCCCAAGCAGATGGTAGCACCCAGCCATCTTCTCTATTGAAATTAGGATGTTTTTTGATTTCAAAAGCCTCGCGAATCATACTTGGAAGGATTCGGTGTTCTTTAGCGAGGATTTGCGGTCTATGAAATCTGATGTAGTGATGGGGGCGATCCTGTACGTGTTCACAGACTGCAGACTTCCCGGAGCGTCGATTCTTCACATCAGCTATATGTTCTTTAACGCGGGTTTTTATTGATCTTTTAGTTTGTCCTATGTAGGAGAGACCACATTCACAATCAAGCTTGTACACTCCTGCATCTTGTAGAGGGACATTACACTTGACTGATGGTAAAAACTGACCAATCTTCTTCAGCGGCTTGAAGTATGCTTTGATGGAAGCGCGCTTCAAGATGTAGCCAATCTTGTCAGTGACTACTCTAACATATGGCAGTACTGCAGGTACACGCTCGACTGTGGCCGGCTTCACTCGTTCACTGTGACGTAGGCGCGGGACTCGAAGCTTGTTGTCATGCAAAACTTGCTTGACATGGTGGAGCTCTGCAGCCAGGTGTTTACTGTCACAGATCCCTCGTGCTCTCTGAAACAAAGATTTACCCACGGTAGCTAACTGTGAAGGATATAAGCACCAAAACGAAAACCCCCCCCGCAAAAAAAAAAAAAAAAAAAACCCCCCCACCACACAACAACAAAATAACATCACACCCAAACCAAAAAAAAAGAAAAAAAAAAAACACCCCCCCCCCAAATTTATTTTATTGAATGTATACCTGGAATAATTATTTGTATTCCATACAAAACCTTGTTCGTGTCGCAGCCAAACATTTCACCACTGCGCTACCAGGTCGTTGCCGATGGCGAGTGATTAATGGTTGTGTATCTATTCGAAAATGCCAAACTCAAACACTGCAGCCTATATTATCTGCCACATTAACACATATTCAGAGGATCGGCTCTGTGTTCATTAATCTGTGGTGATTATCTTTGATTATCATTATATTTATTTTAAGATAGCGTAAGCACATCCATAAAATATAGCTGATCAACATTTACTTATAGAAAAACATAAAAGCAGAACCAACACTAATTAGAATCTCTGAGCTGTTTAAAAAAATGAACCTTATATGACAGTGTATTATGACATAACACTTACTCAAGCATTTAACGCTTTAATTTTCAATAAATAATATTTTCCTTTGACCTTTGAGTTTGAAGTAAATGAAGTAAACTTTATTGGGTTGTGTAATTCGTTCAGCGAGTTCCATGTACTACGCTACACGTAGCGCAAATCCTGAATGTGATTACAATGTAATCTGTATTATCATAGTTTGAATCATCGTATGAATAAATAAAATACATCTAATATTATTATATTTTTTCAAAATCTAACGTGAATGGCTATTACATTTTCAGGCTTCTTTATGTCTATACAATATATTTTAAATAAGTTTATACAATGTAAAGAAAACCCTCTCCTCATTCTTTGTGAACTAGGTATAGATCATAGAATAGTTATTTATAAATGTGATAGTTATGAAAGTGGTGAAAATAAAGTATTATTATTATTATTAGTAGTTCGCTTCATTGCCAGAATTTTGCCATAGTTGCCACGCTTGATAGATTAATATATTATTTGATATATTAAATACGTATGTTAGTTATATTAACTTCATTTGGAAGATGTTGTAACAAGTGTGTATTTGTCTTTATTTAGCTAATATGAAATACGATATATGTAATTTGTATTTTCTAAGTTACCGAGTATAAATGTACACAGAAACAATTTATAGAAACACTTTATTTGTGCCTAGCTTTACACGCGATTTCATTATTCCCTCTGCTACCGACGTAACGTACGTCAGACACCGCAAAATTTATATGTCTGTCTCATTCCGTCATTTCGCGACATAATCTCATGTCTCGCTCAGTATCTTCCTCTGAGAGCGCCACCTACGCGTTAGTGTGGCGACGGCAACCGCAGTGTGCGCACGTGGCTAGTTGGAGCTATCAGGTGTCTACAGGACGTAAGGTCAGTAATAAGTAATGGATCTGTCGTACGTATTGTCAGTAAAATATTTATAATACCCTACTGTCTTACATACGTCACATCACAAAAATAGTTATGTTTAAAGTATCCGTCGTTCATCACCTTAGCAATATATTTCTATATTATAATTTTAATGACCTATGTTTTTGTTTCTATCTATATAGATGGTGAGTACCAGTAATTCGAGGATTAGAAATCTTACAGGGAAATTACTTGAACAAGCACTTGAACAGTGGTTAGAAGAAGATAATGGGCACGAGTTTAGTGATGCAGAAGACGAAGTAGCTGATCAAAATTTTACAATTGAAGAAGAAGAACATGTTGAGAGTGAGACTTCAGAAGTCGAAGAAATAGAAATTGAAACATCGAGTGAAGGGACAAATCGTTCTACTAATACGCCTGACTCGAACCGCAATTGTTATCGAGGTAAAATGGTTTTGTTTGGTCAGTTACTGACTTTTTAAGGACTTTTCGCGAACACTAGCTCGTAACATTGTGTCTTTACCTAGACAAAACCCTGATCATACGAGATTTCCCGATTACGAAGCACTCTGGCTGAAACTTTTTGATGACAATATGATAGAAACAATAGTTTCCTGTACAAATAAAAAACTTGAAGTTTACCATCGCCAGTTCTCTAATTATTCGAAACACGAGCTGAGAGATAGAAGTGTTGTAGAAATTCGATCTTTACTTGGATTATTATACTATTCCTCAGTATTCAAATGTAACGATGCTGATTCAAACTATTTGTTTGCGACTGATGGTACAGGTCATGAAATATTTAGATGTGTCATGTCTAAATATAGATTCACTCTTATTATTTACAGTGAGCCACATCTCGTTTGCCCCCTCTTCTATAAAAAAAAAAAAAAAAAAAACTCACTTTTGAATTGCTTGAGGCTGGACAATATTGATGAGCGACAGGAGCGCTTAGAAACTGACCCTCTTGCTGCTGTTTCTGGATTTTTTGATAAATTTATCGCAAATTGTCAAGCAAATTACACACCTGGTCCATACACCTGCATTGACGAAATGCTATTAGCCTTCAAATATCGCTGCAAATTTGTCATCTACGTGCCAAAAAACCCGCTAAATATGGGATCAAGATAATGGTCTTGAGCGACGTCCGGGAATCCTACGTATATAACGCGAACATTTACCACGGCAAGGGTTCTGATGGTATAGGTCTCCCGGAGGCTGAGAAAAAGCTTTCTGTCCCTACACAGTCTGTGTTACAGACTTATAAAACCCATTGAAAACACCAATCGTAATTTGACAGCGGACAATTGGTTCAGCTCAATACCTCTGGCAGAAATGCTATTGAAAAAAGGACTGACATACTTGGGAACATTAAAAAAGAACAAACGAGAAATACCTCCAGAGTTTATGCCAAGTAAAAACAGAGCTGTTGAAAGTTTTCTTTATGGTTTTACCAAAGACCTTACTTAGTTGTCTTTTGTCCCAAAAAAAGATAAAGCCGTCATACTAATTTCTAGTTGTCACCATAGTGCTAGTACGGACACAGAAATTAAAAAACCGACCATAATAGTCGATTATAGTCACACAAAAGGCGGGGTTGATGAAATCGATAAAAAATGTGCGATATATTCCTGCAGTCGTAAAACGAGACGTTGGCCACACAAGCTATATTTTATCGAGTACTAGATATTGCTGGCATCAATGCATATGTACTTTATGGTCAATTTTAAGATGCGAAATTGAGAAAGGAGATTTCCTTATGCGTCTATCCAGAGAACTAGTATTACCTGCATTAAAACAGCGAGTTTATAATGAAAAACTTCCAAGAGAATTGCGATTGACTCTGCGACGTGTACTAGGTCAGGACTTGCCTCCACCACCTTTACCCGAGTCTTCTAATTAGCCTAGTACATCATCACGAAAATTATGTCGCATCTGCCCAAGTAAATTGAAGCGACAAACAAGATTTGTTTGTTGTATATGTGCGAAACATATTTGTTTGCAGTGCTCCTCACAAATTTGTGTTGACTGCAAGACTGAACTTTGAGACTGATTGAAAAAAAAATCACTGTAAGGATTTTTATAATTTAAGTGTTTTTTTTTTGTTTTTTGAAGCTTGGAGAAGGCAACGTTATGTTTTTTTTTGTTATTTTTTTTTAATTTTATTCTTTTTTCTTGATTGTCAAAGTTCCTAATTACAAATGTTCCTATAATTCATAAGGTTCCGGTAATAAGTAACATTTTCTTAAGACAATGGGTTTATTGGTCTGTTTTTTACAATGGCTTAAGAAATATAATGTAAGTTTTGCTAAATTCAGTTTTATTTCAATAACTAACAATAAAATTTGAAAAATCCTTACCTAAAGTATACGTCCGACAGGCTACTCCTCAGTAGAATAATGACAAGAAAGGCATCTCAGTAGCAGAGGGTTAACATATAATATTTTTTGGTTATTTGTTTGTTTAAAGATTTCATACTTTGGGGCTGATTGGCAATATTTTTAGATTACACTACTGGTCTATATAACATATATATATATAAAAATAATATGGTTGGTCTTACTCTCTGCAACTACCCACTAATTTCAAATGCGCTTCAAATCTCAGCAGCAAAACGTCATAACAGTTTCATTATCATTTCGGATTTTGATACGGTTTTCGGCAATCGGCGCAGTTTCACCTTAACAAAAACCTATCACAAAAAATAGATCTATAGATAGATAGAGAATAGAGAAAGAATCAACCAATTTTTATGCGTTTTACGGCAATCGAAGTAGCTTTTTGAGTAAAAAAAAAACTGATAAGATTATAGAATTGATTAAAACAAGGTTGGGTTCTCAGAATCTACCGTGAATTCACAGAAAATTTAAGTTCAGTGAGGTCCTTTTTAGATGCCGTAATACGCTTTTCGATCAAACACATTTATGAGACACACACACATACACACACACACACACACACACACACACGCACACACACACATACACGCGCGCGCGTGCGCGCGCGCATACACACACAGAGAGAGACACACACGAGCGCGTGCGCGTGCCCGCACACATCTAGGACCTCGAAACGTCGAGATCTGATGAGAACTCGATTTTCATAAACAATAACTTCCCGATTTTTTGAAACTCGTTAATTTTCACAGCGGGAAGGTAAAACCTAAAAAAGAACGTGCCAACATGTAAGCAAATAACAGTAACAACAAAATTTCAAGTATTCGATCCCGGACAGATATGCCTCATATTATCTTCAGTTAGTTATTGTTGTTTTAACTTTCGTTAATCGTTTTACCATTTCGTTTCCTAATAACCACAGATCTTTTAGAGTGATTTTATACTGATACTGCTTTCATTATCTTTAAGTAATTATAGTGAAGAATAGCCTGTTACACTGTAATGACAGTTAAAAATTACTTATCACAGTGTAGGTAATACATTACCTAATTTTTATTTATTCTAGGTAAACTCAGCTCTTAGATTGACAAATGTTGCCAGATTTTCAGCTAAAAATTATTTATATATACGCTTTCAATAGTCCTTCATCTTATTAAGATCTGGGCACAAGAATGTATGGAGACGTCTTCTTCTCCTTTAATAATTTATGTATTTAATATGGATATTATACGTTACGTATTATATACAGGCTGGAAAAATGAAAGGGATATGAAGGGAAAATGTATTAAATATTGAAGATATCAGATTTCTCTAAAAGGATTAACAATTCTAACTAACGCCATAACCTAGAATGGTTATCTTTTAAAATAAACTGAACAATAACTTAAACTTATCTTCACGCACAATGCCTAACGCGGTAGCCAGAGAGAACAGATCGCCAAGTGTCACGATCCTTACATACCTCCTTCGCTTCTTTAAGGTTCATTATCTTCTTCATACATGCACGTCTAGGTATCCGAGTACTCTTGACCTTCCCCTCTTCGAGTAATTTGCTCACATGGTCTTCGAAAGTTAGTCTCGGTCTACTACCTCGACACCTTTTAATATTTACTTTCACGCTATATATTTTCTTCACCATTCGGTCTTCACTCATTCGCTCAACGTGCCCAAACCATCGGAGTACGCCCCTATCAATTTTTGTGATAAGGTCATCTTTCAATCCTGCCGTATTGCGAATCTCTTTGTTTCGCTTTCGGTCGGCTATGGTAACGCCGCACATTTTACGAAGAGATCGCATCTCCACTGCATTCAACTTGCTTTTATGCTTCTTCTGGCATACCCAGGTTTCGCTGCCATATAACAAAGTCGGTACCAACACTGCGTTATGTATTGCAAGGCGTGCACTCTTCACTATGCCTTGCCTTTTGACTAACGCATTCAGGGCACCATTGACTTTGTTCCCGGCAGCGAGACGCCTGTCCACATCTAAATCACATCTTCCATCCCGGCTGAAAGCACTCCCCAAGTATACAATTTCATTTACCTGTTAAAGTGAACAATAAAATTACCTAAATAAAAAATGTATATACATTTTAATTATCAGCTAAAAATCATTTATGAAACACGGAGTCTTACAAATATTATCATGTATGCCTATGTTTTAGACGTGACATGTTTAAAAATAGAACGTAAAATGTTGTGTGATACCATGGAGTACTATAATACATACACAAATAGTATTCTATGTGTGATACTGTAATTTTGAAATTGGAATGAACATATCGATAATCTGTTGATATTTATTTATAACTTTATTTTTTATAGTAGATGGTTTATAGTATAGTATAAGGTGTAAAGAAAACAAGCACACAGTTCACCTAATGGTGGTTGCTGTGGCCTTAAGAGAAAAAATTCAGATGCGTTGTCACCCCTGAGGACTAAGATGGAATGCCTCGATTCAATTAAACGGATCTCCGGTTCTCTACACTCACTCTCTCTGTATTCTGTGAGAGCGTGGTCTTTCCCAGGTCGAGCCACACCATTAGTGCTACAACTATACCAGTAATATAGCTACACCATGGCTACATCACGTAAGATAAGATTTGTTTGTTTTTCCTCTATTTTTATTCGCAATGGCTTGTCAGGAACAATTTGATTTGTTAGAAGTTTACTTTTTAAACCATACAGCATACAAGAGTTCCTACGTTTACTCTACAGTGGTATGAAAAGAGGTATCAGGATAGACACTGTTAAGAAAGCTGTTGTAAAAAATGGTAAAAAATATATTAAATATCGGAAGTTTCATGATATGTGTACAATGCCTGAGGGAACAAAATTTGGATATTTGACGTGCCTTGAGTCTGCTAAAGTGTGCTGAGAAAATACAAATACAAATGTTTATTGTGTCGCAATAGATGATTGGTTCAGAAACTACATCCTGGAGACCGCGTGAGAGGAAATTCCGTCAGAATATTCAAACATAAATATCCTGCAATCCAAACTTCTTAGACTTATGTGGATGGATTTATGGTCGGATGAAAAAAATTTAAACACTAATGGAATCTAGCGTAAATAAGTTATCATTATTACCAGTGTTAAGTGGTATTTTCGTTTAATATTTGGTATGGCATCAGGAGAAACATGGTTGTGATTGTATACATATTTGAAGGACACTAGGAGGTTAGAAAATACATCAAAATGAATATAACTGTCTGCTAACGTAGGAGCTAAATAATCCATACTAATATTATAAATGCGAAAGTGTGTTTGTTTGTTTGTCCTTCTTTCACGTCGCAACAGAGCGTCGGCATGGCATGATTTTTTGTATGGGGATAGTTCGGTGGCTGTAGAGTGACATATGTTACTTTTTTCCGCTGAAAAACATCTCATTCGCGTGGGAATATAGAATACGTTGCAAAAGTTTATCCTTCTTTCACGTCGCAGCAGAGCGTCGGCATGGCATGAATTTTGGTATGGGATAGTTCGGTGGCTGTAGAAAAACAAAACAAACAACAACTTATAGAGAAGCATGTGAAGCTCTGCATCTTTTAGAAAACGATAATCACTGGGATAAAACCATGAAGGAAGCTGTGCAGTGCCAGTCACCAGCCAAAATTAGGGATCTTTATGCAACTCTCTTATTATCTTGCGGGCTATCTAATGCACATAAATTGTGGGACAAATATAAAGAGTACATGGCGGAAAATATTTTGCGAAGGTTACAGCAGACACACGTGAACAAGACATACAATGAACACATTTATAATGAAGCACTTGGAAAAATTGAAGATAAAGTAATGGCAGTGGTAGGCACAAAATTAAGTGACTTTGGAATGATAACAGCGAACAACCGAAAATGAACTAAGTGATGAAATTATACGTGAAACAAACTACGATATACCAGCAGCAGGTAGTCGAATTCGTACCCCGCTTGCTTCCCGAACAAAAACGAGTTTTTGACAAAGTTAGGTATAGGATAAATTGAATCTGGAAATGGTGCATTTTTCTCTTTAGATGCCGCTGGAGGAACTGGGAAGACATTTTTGTTAAATTTATTATTAGCGCAAGTATGAAAAGATAAAAACATTGCTGTGGCCATAGCTTCCTCCGGTATAGCCGCCACGCTGCTAAGCGGGGGCTGCACTGCACATTCTGTTTTAAAACTCCCTCTAAATCTAGCCCAGGAAGAATCGCCAATCTGCAATTTTAGCAGAAATAGTGCCCGAGATATAATGCTACGACAATGCAAACTTTTAGTGTGGCATGAAAGTACAATGTTGCATAAAAAAGCTGTTGAAGCACTAAATCAAACGCTCCAGGATTTGCGCATCAATACCGATGTAATGGGAGAAATGGTGGTTTTAGTGGCTGGTGACTTTCGTCAAACTTTACCTGTCATTCAAAAGGGAACACCTGCAGATGAAATTAAAGCATGCCTAAAGCCGTCTATTTTATGGAACAAGGTGACAAAATTCAGTTTAACTACGAATATGAGAGTTCATTTGTATAATGTTATTGTAACGCTTCCCCCCCCTCTCATAGTAATAAATATATTAAATACTAAATATATTATATTCCCCTTTACATAATAATTATATATATGTGACCAGGATAAATAAAATATGTTTTGATCTTTCTAAATGATCTTTCAAAAGGTTTATTAATAGGCCGGTTTTAATATTTTGGCGTGATCGTCTTAGTTAGGACCTTTATTTACGTTGTGTTTGTTTAGTAACTTAGTTCTTTTAGGTGTCTTTTGGAAGAATGAATATTCACTAGAGCAACTGAAAGCTGTTGGTAGTGCCTTATAAGCTAAGTGAACCCCGTTCACGAAGACAGGGCTCGAAAACGGTTAAGAACATAAAACGTCCCTATTCCACTTGCATCAGGTTTACATTATTAATTATCCCTTCCCACTCGGAAAAGGCTCAAAATATATTTATACAAAATACCCGATACAAGGGCTTCGCTCTCCTACATTTATTTAAAAAAATGTAGGGGGAGGTACACGGCCCCACACACGCCGTGCACGGTGAGTGCCAACCATTTTGATGCACTCCCCCCGAAGGGAAAGCTAATTCGGGAACTGGACCGTAGTCCACAGCAAAATAACTGGCGAACCAGTAAAAGAGACTTGGCCCCTTGCTAGTGCGTAAGCACAAACATCGACCGAAGTCGCGCATGTCAATGCGTGTAAACGCCAAACAGAATACGAACGAATCCAGCGACAGTGAATGTACGTCTCACGGTTTAGGCAAATAGGCACACTGGCCGTAAACCCTCCGTGAGCGCCACCACCTGCCAGACCGCCGCTCCTGCAGACGTGATGTAAGTGTATGGTATCACCACCAGTTGCATGATCAGCACGGCTACTAGCCGCAGAGCGTGTCATGAGTCTACCGCTCACCTCAAGGGAATGGGGTCCCACGTTGTGCGGCTTTCGGCCGCAGCCTTGAGAGTCTCCTCAGATCCTCCCGCCAGCTACCACCCGCATGAGGTCGACACATATGCTCCACCAACCAATACAACGGCAGATATAGCCAAAAGGCAGTTATAAGATAAGAGTAATAATTCGCCATCAGAAAGGGTTTGTGTCACTGACGTTGAGTAAATGCATTTTCGATCATGTTTGTCTCACCCACCAACAAGTTGCCTTCAATCATTCAAAGGTGGGAAAGTTACAGAGATATAATATTACGTTGTTATATAAAACATTGTGGAGGGCAGACAGTCTGCAGCCCCGCAATGAAGGGACCCGACTTGGGCAAAGCTACTTAGGTGTGAGTCAAACCAACACGTAGAGAGCGTCATTGAGAATAGCGTCCCACCAAACAACCATCGCAGAGACGCAATGCTGCAGAACGCAACAAGCATCAATACGACTATCGTCGGGCTTACACCATCCCAAGGTCCCCCATACATCTCAGCAGACATCACCACCCGCATACCTCCATCGACCAGAACCACAATAGAGCGTCGAATCAGGCGCAGCACACCCGCAGATCCATCACAAGACGCAATACCGCAACTAGCAGTAAGCATCAAAGCAACTATCATACGGGTGGCGCCCCCTCACAACACACCCACATGACTCTTATCAACTTTGGTAACAAAGTTGGTATTGTTGTTATATAAAAAAATATCACCAACGTATCATAGTAGCACGCTACTAAGACGCCAATGAACAAAACTCCACGTATCATAGCGCTAATGCACTAAGACATGAAGTTGAGTATGCCTGTTACACTTAAAAGTGCTACCAAACACACTCATCATCCCAATCCGAAAGATAGACGACACATCGCTATGCGCAACGACGTCGCCCACAAACGGTATGGGTGTGCGATGTCCACGGGAAAGCCGTATTGTTACAACAAACCCGCTTACCACCAGCACTAAGATGTTAATTGTATACCTCCATCGACCAGAACCACAAGAATGCGTCGAATCAGGCGCAGCACACCCGCAGATCCATCACAAGACGCAATACCGCAAGTAGCAGTAAGCATCAACGCAACTATCATACGGGTGGCGCCCCCTCACAACACACCCACATTACTCCTATCGATTTTGGTAACAAATTTTTTTATTGTTGTTATATAAAACATATCACCAACGTATCATAGTAGCACGCTACTAAGACGCCAATGAGCAAAACTCCACGTATCATAGCGCTAATGCACTAAGACATGAAGTTGAGTATGCCTGTTACACTTAAAAGTGCTACCAAACACACTCATCATCCCAATCCGAAAGATAGACGACACATCGTTATGCGCAACGACGTCGCCCACAAACGGTATGGGTGTGCGATGTCCACGGGAAAGCCGTATTGCTACAACAAACCCGCTTACCACCAGCACTAAGATGTTAATTGTATACCTCCATCGACCAGAACCACAAGAATGCGTCGAATCAGGCGCAGCACACCCGCAGATCCATCACAAGACGCAATACCGCAAGTAGCAGTAAACATCAACGCAACTATCATACGGGTGGCGCTCCCTCACAACACACCCACATGACTCCTATCGATTTTGGTAACAAAGTTTTTATTGTTGTTATATAAAAAATATCACCAACGTATCATAGTAGCACGCTACTAAGACGCCAATGAACAAAACTCCACGTATCATAGCGCTAATGCACTAAGACATGAAGTTGAGTATGCCTGTTACACTTAAAAGTGCTACCAAACACACTCATCATCCCAATCCGAAAGATAGACGACACATCGCTATGCGCAACGACGTCGCCCACAAACGGTATGGGTGTGCGATGTCCACGGGAAAGCCGTATTGCTACAACAAACCCGCTTACCACCGGCACTAAGATGATATGTCTAGGACACATCGGTTAGCGAGTCCAAGTTTACCTCGGACAAATTGCTCGTGAAGCAGCACACACGCCACCATAATATTCCTTTTCAAGTCCCTAATAAGGACTAGTCATTTTGCTACAGTACTAGGAGCAGTCAGTCACCCGACCACCCCATACAATGCTTATGCATCAAGGAGACCTCCTATAATATTGCTTTTGTATCATAGACCTTACTTTCATAAGTCCCACGACACTACTATTGTAATGCATATTAATCATAGAGACCTTCTATAGTATTGCTTTTGTATCATAGACCTTACTTTCATAAGTCATTCATATATAGGATTCGAACCCACGACCCTACTATTGTAATGCATATTATTCATAGAGACCTTCTATAGTATTGCTTTTGGATCATAGACCTTACTTTCATAAGTCATTAATATATAGTGTTCGAACCCACGACCCTACTATTGTAATGCAAATTCATCATGGAGACCTTCTTTAGTATTGCTTTTGTATCATTGAGTTTAATATCATAAGTCCCTAATATAGGACTAGTCATTGTGCTACAGTACTTCAGGCAGTCGGGCTCCCGACCACCCCATATATATGTACAACTGTAGGTATGTACCTCCGACAGCTTCCTCCATACAAGACATCTATACGTGAACACTTTCCATAACTTAGGAAAATTTTCTTTAATACATGAACTCCTTCAACAACTTTTTTTATAAACGTTATTTAACTTAATTTTATAATATTTTTTTGACTTGTATTTCTATTATTTATCTTATTTTAAATATTTTTTTCAAGTTTTTAAATAAATTTATTTATTACGAAAAACAATAATTTTGCCTTTAATTTACTATGTCATTGGGATAATGTCTGAAATATATTAACTTTATGTTTATTAATTTAACTTAATTGCTTAATATATATCTTTTGAGACTATTTTTGACGCCCCTTTATATTGAATTTAATTATTAATAATAATATTGGGCCGTCACAATATCAATGCTGGAAAATATGCTGACACACTATTAAAAATTGGCGATGGGCGGTTGGAAACGGATGCTGAGGGCTGCGTTAAATTGACGAGATATTTTTGTTATTTAGTACAGAGTCATTCCGAATTAATTGCGAGCGTTTATTCAGATTTAACGAACAACATGCATGAAGACAAATGGTTATGAAAAAGGGAGATTCTTGCACCAAAAAATGAGAGTGTTAACAAAATAAATTCAGATATATTAAGCGAATTAGCAGGAGAAATAACAGAGTATTTGTCAGTAGACACAGTTATGGACACGGAACAGAGCACTTCATATCCCGTAGAGTTTTTAAATTCTCTAGAGTTGTCAGGTGTGCCCTCACATAAGCTTCAATTAAAATTAGGCGTCCCAGGCATGCTAATGCGAAATTTAGATACTCCTTGGTTATGTAATGGGACAAGGCTGCGTGTGACACATCTTGGACGGAAAATAATCGGTGCTACAATTTTGACAGGCGTAGCAAAAGGTGAAAATGTTATTATACCACGGATCCCTATAATTCCCACAGATCTTCCTTTTCAATTCAAAAGGTTGCAGTTCCCTATTAAGCTCAGTTTTGCAATGGCAATTAATAAAGCGCAAGGGCAAACGTTATAGGTAGCGGGGTCAACTTAGAAAAACCGTGCTTCTCTCATGGTCAGCTGTATGTAGCATGTTCGCGTGTGTCAAATGCCCAGAATCTCCGAAATTCTTCCCCGAATGGAAAAACATATAACATTGTGTACAGTAGCGTCTTAAAATAGTGTTCAGTTAGTTTTTTTTCCAAAATTCCCACAATCAATTAATCAGAATTCCCACAGATCTTCCCTTTCAATTCAAAATTTCCTATTTAGCTCAGTTTCTTTTCCATTCCAAATGCTGCACATCTGACGGGCCTATTAAGATCAGTTTCTTTTCAACTCAAAAGGCTGCATCTCTGACGGATCTATTATTTGGCTCAGTTTCCTTTTAATTCAGAAAACTGCATCTCTGACGAATCAATTTAGCTCAGTTTCTTTTCAAAAGTCTGCATCCCTGACGGATAATTATGCTCAGTTTCCTTTAATTAAAAAAATATCCCATTTCCATTTGGAATAAACAGGCTATTTTCATGCTTTCCTATACGCTGCGTTTCAAAACATTTAAATAGGCTGATGAATCAATTTTGCTCAGTTTCCTTTTAATGGATGTATCTCTGACAAATCTATAAAACTCAGTTTTCTTTCAATTTAAAAAGCAATGGAAAGTTCATTTCCATGCGGGCGAAGGTAACAACAGTAACAGCTAGTATCATAATAATTCAAGAAGACGTATAACAGTGAAAAACGCGCACGCGGTCCACTTGATGATAAGTGATTACTGTGGCACATAGACATTTACGTCTATCCTCATCAGCTGCAGCAAAGCTCTATCAAGTACAAAAATGTTTGCAGGTGCTTAGAGTATTACCCGATTTTTCAAGCCCGTTTAATTATAAAGTATCAACTTTAAAAGATTGTCCATAACAGTTTTATATGCACTGCTTATCTCAATAACAATTTTAATGTCCGAATAACTATAAACGGTACAAGTAATTGGCAAGCAAGATCTCCAGATCACGGTACACTTATTGTGGAGCTTTAGGAAATTAAAAATGTTTCCTGACTTTAAAAAAATATTATTCTAGGTTAGAGTGTAAGAATATCTGAAATTTCAGTATCAAATTTCAGTATCAGGGTGATTCCCATAATCGTTGTCTCCGTTCTACGGAAATGTCTAATTTCCTTACCCCCCTCTGTACACTAGCTTCTTGTATAAATCTTATACTTCTCATGGAGTAAGATGCATTGGAAGATGTTTTCAAGCTACTGGAATGGAAAGGATAAGGTATTAACACCAATGGCGAGTACATCACTCACCTTCGATTTGCCGACGATATAATCCTTTTGGCAGAATCGCTGGAGGACCTAAGCACTATGCTTAACGACCTCAATAGTGTCTCCCAACGGATAGGTCTTAAAACGAACATGGACAATATAAAAATCGTGCTTAATGTCCATGTCACACCTATGCCGGTAGTTGTTGGGAGCACTATGCTCGAAGTTGTTGATGAGTACTGTTGGCGACGCATTGTTTTGTATGTAATATTTATTATAAATTTTATAAAATATGTGTAGGTAAGCTTGTATGTATTTGTAATATTATCCCTAAGGTAGATAAGAGTGAGCGATTCCCGCTAGCATTGTTGGCGGTCAGTCGTCGCCGCAGTCTCCGCTGGTGTGCACATACATACGTTTAAGTCGTCCCGCGCTTTGAAGAATCTAACGGTCAATTTGTATTTTCACCGTGTGGCGCAATAAACATTTTATGTAACCAGCACGAGTTCTTGATTTGCTATCGATCCACTTCAGTGGTCACTTCGGCCGGATCATAAATTGTAATGTTATACAGTCCACCGCGAATAATGACAAAAACTCGTGCTACAAGAAGGAAGGAGTTGGAAGGCACACAAGACCAGGGACAGTCAACGGCTCCGCAACACCCATATGAGGTTGAAAACAAACGGGATATAGAAAGTGACTCAAAGCCAAAGAGTTTGCCTGCTAAACCTTCGGCATCGTTGAAGTCCATACATTCAACATCATCGTCAGTACGTGCTCAGAGAAAAAAATTAGAGCTAGAAGCAGCGGAAGCAAAAGCACGTATACAAATGGAACTTATTGATAAAAAGCTTGAGGCTGATCTAGTCGATTTGGAACACAGTTCACGCTCATCGAGGTCGCACACCAACGAGGAAGTTGAGAAGTGGTTGGAGCGCAGTCAACAGCCTGAACATCCTGCCCCCGAGAATGGATTTACAAAGGGTGGGCCAAGTGCGCCGGCAGCAGGTGACGTCGCCGCCGGTAACGATAATGGTACAGTGCAAATGTTGGCCAGCGCACTCAAGAATTTAGCCGCTGCCTCAACATCTCAGCAGAATAATGGTAATTTATTGAGCCGTATATCCACACCGCAAGATTTACCAATGTTTAGTGGTGACCCTATGGACTGGTTACAATTCAAGTTGGCATACGAAGAATCCACACAGGTATGTAACTTCAGCCCTAAAGAAAATTTATGGCGCCTACGAAAATGTCTTCGTGGGCAGGCAAAAGAAGCAGTTACGGCTCTTCTTATCACAGCTTCATCACCTGATATAGTGATGTCAACTTTAGAGTTGCAGTTTGGTAATTCAGACATCATCATAACTAGAATCATGCAGGATATAAGGAAGCTACAGCCCATATCACCTGATTACCATAAAGATATTGTGCCATTTTCTATTAAAGTAAAAAATTACGTCGCGGCTGTACGCGCATTAAACAGACACGAATATCTTCAAGATACAAGCGTCACTACAATAATATTAAGTAAGTTACCTACAGTACTTATTTCTAAATGGGCAGACTATAGTTATGCATTTATTGCCGGCGGCGTTAAGGCGAAACTGGATATTCTGTCAGAGTTTTTAAATGAAGAAGCCGTAAAAATTTCTACATCTTCGGTGCAGTTAATCAGCAATGTTCACAACATTAATAAATTTAAATATTCTGAACGCTCGCATAATACATTGTTAGTGAATAGTGAACAAAATAAAATCGCTATGAAGTGTCAATACTGCAAAAAATCTCCGCATAAATTAACAGAATGTAAACAATTCAAACGGTCACTACGCAAGGACAGATGGCGGTATGTAAAACGTTACGGTATCTGTTACAAGTGTTTATTATCGCGCCATAATAGGGATACGTGCCCAGCGCCGGTGTGTGACACGGACAACTGCGGAGAAGCACATCATCGGTTGTTACACTATTCGGTAAACAAGGAACAAACTGTAAGTAACTGTGAAAATCTTAACTTAGTGCCTGAGTCTGAGAATATAAGCCAATCCGAAACGATTACAAATATTAATACAAATTGTAAAGCGTTATTAAAAGTAGTCCCTGTGAAAATTCACGGTCCGAACGGAACAATTAGGGCAAGTGCGCTGTTGGACGATGGTTCGACGATATCGTTAATAAGCAGCGCGCTCGCTAAGCGCGTTGGACTCAGCGGCCAGCGCCAAACGATGCGCGTGAGTGGCGCGTTCGATTCTAGTGAATTAGTGTGTGAATCGACTGTAATGAACTTTAAGATATCTAATTGCAATGGCGATGTGTATACTTTAATTGCACGTAGTGTAGATAAACTTAATTTGCCTAAATATAACAATTTTTCTAGAATTAATTGTAATAAATTTAAGCACCTTTGTAATATTAAAGATCAACTTTTTAATGTTTCTACTGCACCTGAATTGTTGATAGGCCAGGATAATTGTAATTTATTATTGCCCTTAAATGTAATTGTAGGTAAGGCTAACGAACCATGTGCGACCCTCACTCCGCTCGGTTGGTGTGTGCATGGACGTGTACCTGCTCATTTGGCTTCGGAGATGACCGGTCACATTAATTTACATCTTGGTGAGGTCTTGGAAGCAGCTCAGGTGGAACAGCGCATGTTGGCGGAACTCCATGATGAGGTACGTCGATCCTTTAACTTAGATTCGTTGGGGGTGTCACTACAGCCACGACAAAATAAAGAGGATGTCCAAGCGTGGTCACATCTGGAACGAACAGCGACCCTGGTTGAAGGCAGATGGCAAGTCGGCTTACCTTGGATCAATGAGAACAGTAAAATGCCTGAATCCTTCTCCAACGCCATGTTGAGGTTAAGTGGTGTCGAAAGGAAAATTAAATTAAATAGCGATTACGGGGAAAGGTATAGGGATAGGGTGGCTCACCTGTTGAATAATGGATATGCTGAGGTAGTGTCCAATCCAGCAGCTGCTCAAAATAGTCCCAAGACCTGGTATCTGCCCCATTTCGGAGTCGACAACCCTAATAAGAAAAAGCTTCGTTTGGTCTTCGACGCGGCGGCCAAATCAAACGGATTGTCACTAAACGATTACCTACTTAAAGGTCCAGATCTATTAATGTCATTACTCGGGATCATGTTCCGCTTCCGGGAATATAAGGTGGCATTAACCGGAGACATAAAAGACATGTTCCTAAGAATAAAAATTCGTCCCGAAGACAGAAACGCTCTTCGTTTTCTTTGGAGAGACAACCCAAAAGATCCAATAAAAACATACGAAATGTCATCTTTAATTTTCGGTGCAAACTGTTCACCCTTTATTGCACAGTTTGTAAAGAATAAAAATGCAATGTGTTACGAGTCATCGTTCCCATCAGCTGTGGATGCGATTTGTAAACAACATTACATGGATGACTATATAGATAGTATGGAGGATGAACACACTGCAATGAAATTAGTACAAGATGTTTCTTTCATTCATAAACAAGGCGGTTTTGTTATCCGAAACTGGACAAGCAATAGCTTAGAGGTTTTAAACACCGTACCAAAAGAGTCTCTCGGTACAGCGGCCGTAAGGTTTAAAATCGGTCAGCACGAAGAGGGTGAGAGGACACTTGGATTGTTTTGGTATCCAGATAATGACACGTTAGGGTTTGATGTCTCGTTCAAGCGCATTCCGGAGAACATTAGCAGTGGTAAAACGCGGCCTACTAAGCGGGAGATGCTCAGAATAATTATGTCAATATTTGATGTATATGGAATTTTATCTCCAATCACTATAAAAGGAAAAATAATGTTACAGGAAACTTGGAAGGCTAACATTGGATGGGACGAAATAGTTTCAGACGCTATATACAAAAAATGGTGTGAATGGATGAAACAATTAAAATGGATAAATAATTTGCGCTTACCGAGATACTACCAAGCAGCCGCGAGTGGAAGCGAAACGGCAATAGGATCGATGGCGGATACATGCGAGTCGCGGGCGCAACGGGCTGCCATCGGTTATAGCAACCTACAGTTACATATATTTTGCGATGCATCTACGCAAGCTATGTGCGCGGTAGCGTACTGGCGTTGGGTTCATAATAAGAAAATATATGTATCGTTTATAGCTAGCCGCTGTCGTGTAGCGCCGGTGAAGTTCGTTACGATTCCGCGCCTGGAACTTCAAGCCGCAGTACTTGCTGCTCGTTTATCGCGTACAATAATTACCGAACATAGAATCAAGCCTCAGAGGAAAATATTCTGGAGCGATTCTAGTACTGTCTTACATTGGATAAGGAACAATAATAAAAACTATAAGACATTCGTAGCTAACCGTTTAGGAGAAATTGACGAACTTACGAAAACAAATGAATGGAGATACATTCCTACGAAGTTAAATATAGCCGATGTTGCCACCCGGGAAGCAGTTAATTGCAATTCAATTACTACAGAGTGGCTCAATGGCCCAAAGTTTCTGCAAAGTTCTGAAAATTCGTGGCCCGTAGGATCTTTTATGCCCGAAGTATGCAGTTCGCAGTTGGAGTATGTGAGTACAATACAGGAACATTCTGTAGTAGACTTACCCGTGCCAGATCCAACTAGGTTCTCTTCTTGGCTTCGCCTGCTGAGGACTACCGCTTTAGTATTAATATTTATAAAAAGATGCAGAAAATTTACAAGTAACTGTCAGATCAATTGTACCGATATGGTGGAAGCTGAACGACTTCTGCTCAGATACGCTCAGCTGCAGTCTTTTCCGGAGGAGATAGCTGCAATTAAGAACAGAAAACCGTTAGAACGAGTCAGTAGGCTACACATCTTAGCTCCGTATCTTGACGATTATGGAATTTTGCGCGTTAGTGGCCGTATCGATGCTGCTGCTGATTTATCTCTGGATACCTCTATCTCTGTCTGATCTGGATATCTCTGGATAGAGACCTATCATATTAGACGGACGGCATTCCATATCGCGACTAATCGTTAAGCATTACCACAAGAAGGCAGCGCACGGATTAAATGAGATGGTGGTAAACGAGCTAAAACAAAAAATATTGGATCTTGAAGCTACGACCCACTGTACGTACCGTCGCATCCAGCTGCATGTTCTGTCGCATGCAAAGGGCTAAGCCAGAACCACCACGAATGGGGGACTTACCTCAGCCCAGATTGGACCACCATCAACGACCATTTACAAATTGTGGCGTTGATCTGTTTGGCCCACTCGATGTGACTATCGGACGAAGAAGAGAAAAGAGGTACGGAGTACTTTTCACTTGCCTCACCGTGCGTGCTGTTCACATAGAGGTGGTCAATTCTTTGACTACGGATTCTCTTATAATGGCATTAAGAAGAATGTCAGCACGTAGAGGTTGGCCCAAACATATCTTCTCTGACAATGGTACTAACCTCAGAGGTGCAAACATGGAGCTCTTAAAATCCATTAAGGAACTGGATGAGGTTGCATTGAAGGATCAAGCACTAAACTTCAGCACAGAATGGACATTTATTCCACCTTCCAGTCCACACTGGGGTGGGGCTTGGGAGCGCCTTATACGGACTGTAAAAAATGCTCTAAAGGTCGTACTCAAGGAACGTGCACCTCGAGAAGAGGTCCTTATAACCTTGTTAGCTGAAGTCGAAAACTTAGTAAACAGTCGACCGCTCACTCATGTCTCCGTAGAGCCAGGAAGTAATGAGAGCTTAACTCCCAACCATTTCCTGCTGGGAACGTCCTCCAATTTGCCTACAATTGGGGTTTATGACGATTCAGACATCTACCTCAGGAAACAGTGGCGTATCGCACAACGCCTGGCGGACAAGTTTTGGGAGCGATGGGTTAAGGAGTTTCTGCCCGAGCGACCGAAGACGTAAATGGAATCGCGAACAAAGGTCTTTACAAATTGGGGATCTAGTCCTAGTCGTTAGTCCAAGTGAGCAGCGTGGCATATGGCAGCGCGGAGTGGTCGAAAGGGTTTTTCCTGGCAAAGACGGCAGGACTAGGGTGGTTCAAATAAAGACTCCATCCGGGACACTTGTACGTCCAGCAACACGCGTCGCCAGAATACCCATGGAAGATGAGTGTCGCTGAGGCGACACTGGGGTGGGGCGTGTTGGCGACGCATTGTTTTGTATGTAATATTTATTATAAATTTTATAAAATATGTGTAGGTAAGCTTGTATGTATTTGTAATATTATCCCTAAGGTAGATAAGAGTGAGCGATTCCCGCTAGCATTGTTGGCGGTCAGTCGTCGCCGCAGTCTCCGCTGGTGTGCACATACATACGTTTAAGTCGTCCCGCGCTTTAAAGAATCTAACGGTCAATTTGTATTTTCACCGTGTGGCGCAATAAACATTTTATGTAACCAGCACGAGTTCTTGATTTGCTATCGATCCACTTCAAGTACGTTTACCTGGGACAAAAAGTCCGACTAGATAGGTCCAACTTCGACCGAGAGGTCAATCGACAGATTAAAATCGTCTGGGCAGCGTGCGGGAAAATTACGACACATCTTCTCGTCAAGTATACCTCAAAACCTGAAAACTAGATTGTACGTACAACCAGTGTGTGTTGCCAGTAATGACTTACGGATCTGAGACGTGCTCTTTCGCTGATGGCCGCATGAGGCCACTCAAGGTCGCTCAGCGAGCTATGAAGAGGGCTATGCTCGGAGTTTGTCTGCGTAATAAACTTAGAAATGAGGATATCTGCAGTAGAACCAGAGTGACTGACATACTCAAACAGATTATTAAGCTAAAGTGGTAATGGGTCGGCCATATATCTCGAAGAACCGAAAAACGATGGAGAAAAAGTTTCTTGAGTGGCAGTCTCGTACTGGTAAGCGTAGTGTAGGGCGACCCCCCACTAGATGGAGTAAAGACCTGGTAAGACGTGCAGGAAGTCGATGGATGCAGGTGGCTCAGGATGGTGCTTTGTGGCATTCCTTGGAGGAGGCCTATGTTCAGTAGTGAACTTGTGAAGAGCTGTAATGATGATGATGACGATGGTGTTTATTACTATTTGGAAAAAACAAAGCAATGTTTTTTTTAGAGCAATTTGATATCTTTAATATTTAATGTACCTTTCTTATCATGTTTTTATTTAGATTCTTTTCACAACTCTTTATTTTTAATAAATATCTTCAAAAATGAAATGAGTTGTTTCTTAAAACAACGTAGTAGACACAGATATTGCCATCGGTTATGATACCGGTGCGAAGGTGTTTCCTCTCACGATTTCGCTTAAAACGTAACTTACAGTTTTGCTTCTCCCGCTGTAGTGGTGATTTGCTAGAGTTGTCACGGTTGGCAGGCAGGTTAACCATCGCAATACATGATGTCTCGAACCTTTGACATTAACGATATAATGCCAGCACATTAAAACCAAGAAATAAATGGTTCATGGATTAATTTACGCCGCCACTACATGACAAACGAATAAGCATTTCTCCTTATCGTTGAAGTTGGTAACGTCTTACTGACAAGCGTAGTGTAAGTCTGCCCCCCCCCACTAGATGGAGTGATAGCCTCCTATGTTTAAAAAAATGAAGAATAATTGCTAACCTCTTCCGTCATTTCTATTTTATATTTTTTTAATACATTTTTACGTCTCTTCGGACCGATGGGGACACCCTGGGTGTTTAAGTTATCCTTAAATAAATCAGATAATGATTTTTGTGTTAATACGAATACTACACATAGAAAATGATCCTATATTACGTATCCGAAATTTCAAGTATTTTGGGATTGTCACTTGCAAATACAGTAGATTCTTTTTTTTTTGTAAGAACAGTTTTTTTGTTAGTTCGAAGTAGCAAACTATTTGCAATATATGTTGCAGAACTAAGTCTGCTATATTACGATTGATGTGCCGTAAACAAGTAAGAAAAACATATTATGCCGCGTTTGGTTAATTTAGTTATTTTCATAATATTATGGCGTATGGAATTTTACTATGAGGAAACGCGACTGACATACATAGAAACTTGTTTTGCAAAAGAAAACCATAAGATCAATTAACAACCTAAGCCCGAAAATCTTTTAAGGAAATTTCAAAGAAGTGTATTAATTATCTCTATCTCCTCTCGTTATATTGATGAAATATAATATACTTACTTTAATTTATTACACAAAAACATAAAGAGTTGCATTAAAAATAGTGACATTTACCGACAAAGTATACTAAAAAAAGTATAGAATGTAGGTAGCCACTCGACTCCAATAAATGAGTAATTCCTTCCGGGGCAAAGTATTAACCTCTACAATAATTATTTTCTAGAAATGTATATTCGATTTTTGATGTGAAACATTTATTGGCACGTCTTGGCAGTAAAACGGACTCGTATGCCATGACGGTTAACGGCATTAAGGGGTCTTATGCCGTCGTGCCACCTCTACGCCACGACCCTCGTTGTTTAACAGCATAAAATGTGTACAGAAGTACACTTTTTATTTCTTTTAAATATTATTTTTAAAAGAAATACAAAGTGTACTTCTGTACACATTTTTTTCATTAATTATCGATTCTACCGTCAACTACGATGTTTCACATCTAATGGGCGTCTCGTGACGGTCAACTTTGTTTATAGATTAGGTGTGGTGATAAAGGATCACACCTTGACACAGCTCACATAACATATATATTAATGTTAATTGTAGATTGCAAGGCATTAGTTTAATTAAAGGCCTAATATTTCTCTTCTATATTTATCACTTCTCTCCTTTAAGACCTCCTAAATTACATGGCGACCCTGTCAGGATGTATGTAATATGGAGGTGGCAATGAAGAGACATTTTACTCTTTCTATGACATTAATAAGACTGATGCCTTACAATCTACAACTAACATTAATATATATGTAGTGTAGGCTGCTGTAAATCACAACACAGTGCACCCGATGGATAGTGGATACTGTGACCCGATTAAGATAAATGCTGATTGCGTTACCACCCCTGAGGACTAAGATGGAATGCCTCGTTTTCAGTAAAAAGGTCTTCTGTCTCCCCAGTCCCCGATTCTGTACGCTCACCACACGAAACATAGCCGCATTAAGCTACTATATCACGCTGGTGAGCAGCTGCTCACCGATACCAGATAGTAGCTATTTTACCCTGATCTGTCTACCATCATTATGTTTAAAATTGTTATTAAATAAAAGTTTCGTTAATTTTTTTAAATAAAAAATATACATAATTGATTAAAACACCAGCTTAGACAACAAAAACAACAGTTTAGACAAGTAGACATTTTACAATCGTTATAGCTAATAGATAACAGTACATTAAATCAACGTTATATCGCGTGAAATTTATATGACAAACCTTTCCCGTCCCATGACTGATATATAAACATTTCAATTGTTTAACTATTGTGTCTGTTGGGACGGCGGAGAACATGATGAAATTGATTTCATTCCCCAGTAAGTATGTAATTACTCTTATGTTTTATTCACTTCATTCACATTCATCTTATAGTTTTTTATTTGCGTTTATAGAAGGAAGGTATTGGAAGCCATATCATATTTGTAGCAATTCCCATAGTCAGCTTAGTGATGGAATTTTTAACGCCGTCGTTATACAGAAAATTGTTTTTGAACACATATATATGTACAACAAACAATGTACAATGTTTTCCTTTCTATCTTCCTTATCGAAAATTACATTTTATAATACTAAAAATATATATAGCAAACGTTCATCATATTAGTTAACCTTAGTAAATTATTTCAACTCCATAATCGTATGGCGGTGTTATCTAGTAAATCCTAGACTGCTTATGCAGTGAGCTATAATGTCGGTCTCAGGTGACCGATTCACAAATGTATGATGTCACAAAGTAAATAACCCAACGCGCCAGCTGAGTATTTAACTTGTGAAAAATATTAGACTATAGACTCCGTGCTATAGACAATCTATAATTGTTGAAGACACTTTATACAGCAAGAGACCAAAGTTTTAAATGCCATAGTTTTTTTTTTAATTGTACGAGGCGCTTAAAATTTTGAAATCAAAACAATGAAGAGAACGTGATGGTGAGTAGCTTAACTTGGGAAAAGGTTACTGCTTTGCATTTGTCAACACTACGTTGAAAAGTATTAACGGATCTTCCAATCAATTATTGCCAGTGCCACACAGGAAAGGTGTACCTGGGCATTAAAGTAATATGTACTTACGTACTAGAACAGCTATCTCAAATAAGAAATGTGCGCTACTCTGTGTTAGTAGCGCGGTTAGTTTTTCTTTTTGTATCACAGAATAAACATAGGTAGAATGATCCGTAGGTAATAGTAGATTGTATTGTTATATAGGTAAATTATATCGAACAATATTAAAATTTTGTCATTAATTTTGTATATTATATTTGCTTATTTAATATAATATTACATAAAATTATATCACAATTACATTTTAATGATATTTTTATCTAAATATTTTAAAAGGTATCTATGTCAAATATAAAAAAACATACTAAATGTATGTTTAACAAAACTTATTAACATAACATTTAAATAACAAATATATTTATTTAAATTAGAATAAGAGTCGTTCGTAGATGCTGGGCACGCGAGAGTTAAAAATGGACGAATTTATTCCACTTTGACTTTGATGTGGAAACCTAAAAATAAAATAAAAGAATAATAAGCAGATTTAAACATGAAAAATTTTGCCAAATTATAATAACTTATATATGTTTCTAAAAAAATGTGTAAAATAATATGTTAGTCCTATACTTAAATACCCACTGAAATGTGGCATCTGAACTTATTAATTTCATAATCTATATTCCATGACACGAGATGGCATCTTAAGAATAATTTGTTTTATTATTAATTTATAATACTTTTTTATTGATTTTTTATTATCTTATTAACCGATGAAAGTAATTCCTTGGTTTTTACTGACATTTCTTGAACTATTTGTGCAATTTCTAAGTACACACGACGGCATATTTTGATCAAGAGATTTTTTTAAAATCAAAACAACACGTGACAACTCAACCAACGCTTGGCAAGTGACTGATTAAAGTGCGGCTGCGGTGTATGTACCGCAGATGAGTGGAAAAGAGTAGCTGAACGCAGTGTCGCCTCTAGTACGTAGTACATAATAGCTCAATGTACCTGGGTCATTATTTTTTTTTGCGATTCTAGCCCAGAATTAAACAGTAGTAGAGCCACGCGGCAGCTTTTGCTGTTGCACGTATGAGCTGGCTCGAACCGGGGTGGTTCCACGGCTTCACATAATACCAGCGTGAAGTAAAAGCTCTGCTTATGAGTTTCGTCCAGTCAAGTAATGCTAATGGAGAATCCATCCCCTGATAATGAAGAATCCATCGCCGTGCATCCATGATCATGCTACTCCACTACTAAGCGTGGTTGTTCAGGCTGGCTCACTTAATCCGGGAGAGAGGGGAGGGGACAAATTCCGCTCAAGGCATAAACTGCTCAGGGTAAACTGAGCAAAGACTATGGCGGCCCCTGCCACGCTATCATGATTGATATTGATGCTCTTGATAGAGATCTGTTTATGACTTTGCCTTGGCATATGGTCTGACACAATTGGTTACTTTCGAACTTTAGACCATTGTCTAGTCCGGCTTGAGGTGTCAATCCGGCTAACGTCATGGTTGCATCCTGCGGGCTGCTGTCGTGTTTGACAATACGATCGGCTGATTGGAGTAGGATAGGAGCCAAGGAAGTTGTTAATTACGATTTTGGTGGTGGAGTTAAACACTGCGAGGTAACCGGAATATCCGTCAACACACGGCTAATTCCTTAAAATCCCTATCGCAAATGAGATATGTCCTGGGACCAGCATTTTGTCATGTATGTAAGCTTCAACTACACTTTACTTCTTATTATTATTTACAAAGAAAATGTTCCTGTATTATGCGGTGTGGTGTTGGCATCACCAATTACATCATTTCATCAGGTGGTTGTCTTAAGGTCAGTGAGATTTCGAGGCCTCCGATACATGGCGGTCTACCATCTCGGAAAAATATATACAGACAGCGTCAAAGTTGCGATCTTATTCGTAATTTAGCTTGCTCTAAAGCAAGTAAAATTCGAAAGCCGTTATTTTATAAAATCGGTAAATATACATAAATGAACTTAGACACGCATTGCCTATTAAATAATGGGCATAGTAAACATATTTTTTTAATATCTTTCTCTCCTTTTCTTTCTACCGCCTTGCAATATTTTACAGATTCACACTTTATCTTCAAATGATTTAGCACTGTAGCAGTAGGTGTAGGGGTCCAAACATAGCCCTGTACACGTGGTTAATGTTAGCCAACAGTACAAAGACATTTAGGATTTCAAAACGACCTTTTTGTAGGTATTTTGGGACCATTGCGAGCAACTTAGATAAAATATTAAAATTATTGTGTTGAAATGTGAAACCTATTTGAATAAATTATAACAGGCTTTATTTTCTTTCTTGATATTAGTTTTGTAATAAATAATTAATTTTCTTATAGCAAAAGTTATAAATCAAGTTTTCAGTAGCTTCCAGGGTAATACGAATATTTGTAATTTAGTTAAGTTTTCTGGATGGTTCCTTTATCGTTTTGGCTAAAGCTTTTTCTAAATTATTGCTTAGAATTTTATTTTTAATATTAATTTTTTCCTGAATCCGTACATCTAAATATTCTAAAGAAAGCTAGCAAGACTAGGAAAAGTTAGAGATGACTTTGAATTAAACTGTTTTCCGAAGTCATTCAACAATATAAAATAAAAAAATAAGGGCTTTTTACCTGTATTTAGTTTCAAAAAACATTTTAGCTTTCTAGTGAAGCTTTTTCGGGAAATTATATGCCGGTACTTGAATATGCTAGTAGTGATGCTAACTTTATTCAATCCGGTTTTAATCCCAGCCGACACCAATGGAATTGTTAACTGCAATTTTTAACGCTAATTTACTACGTGCTCGTTGATAAAGAATAACACCGTAAAGGAACCTGCAGGTATGTGGAAAATAATATTTCGAGAATATTATGTAGTTCCCCAACCACCGCAGAACAGGGCGTTATATCTCAGAAGTAAGGAGTAAGTGCCCATCAGTAGGGCGTTTACAGATTGAAGCGTAACTTTTTTCTTAACATGTTTATTATTGAACCAAGTGCCTAAAAATTTCTTTGTGGTGTGGTAACGGTGTAAAAGAATACATTACCCTATTTCTTTACGTTGGTATCGTAAGTGGTTACTATGCGAAATGTCAGAAAATTCCTACGAATTATGACAAATTTGGGTATAACCGTTTCATTTATATTACACGTAAATATCCAAACTTACACAACAGACAACCTTAAGCCGCGGACATCTAGCTGATCCTGTCGGGATTAGGAAAAACTAGTTTGTCCGCCCGGTATGGCCGATAATAAAGTACTTTTGACTGCCTTCATTGGTCAAAAGTAGTTTTAACCGGGAAACAGTTCTGACTATAACATATATTTAAAATGAATGATTTTTGTTTGTCCCGAATCCTTTTGATATTATAAAATATTCATCAGATTACGATGAAACTTTTGTAAGTTGTGCACAGGAGCGCGAAAGTTTCTGGTGAAAATTGCACACGCACGGAAAGATATAATGTTTTTATAAGATTGTTATCCCATGTCTACATTATCGAAGTTTCACGTACTTATATTTTATTAATTTAGATCATAATATATTTATAAGTTTGTAGAAATAAAAAAAGTGTTTTCAATATACTGTTTTTATAGAGAAATATTAAATAAAACTATAAGAGTTAGTACTATAAAACCAAACAAACTTAATAAGATTTATAGCACTTTCTAGACTTTAACTATAATATTATATGAGTGTGACATTCCTTGGAAAATCTTGCAGATTTTTTTATAGAATAGGGTACCGAACGAGCTCACAGTCCATCTGATGGTAAATGGTTGCTGTGGACCATAGACATCTACATCTATCCTCGATTACGAATAAAAATGCAGATGCGTTGTCACCCGTGAGGACTTAGATGGAATGCCTCGTTTCCAGTAAAAAGGGTCTCCGATTCTATACACTCCCCACACGAAACACAGCAGCATCAAGCTACTATTTTACGCTGGTATTCTATAAGAGCGTGGTCCTTCCCCGATTGAGCCGACCCATTCGTGCTACAACTATACTACTAATATAACTGCAGCATGGCTTCACCACGGATAACCATAAAATTTCCAATAATAGTTAGTTTAACCTTTAAAATGGTTAAGAACTTGGAAATACTTGTTTGTTTCAGTGTCCTTTAGAAACTTGACTCATTAAGTCTATTTGGAAGCTGCCACACAACTAGATTCTGTCTGGTTGTCAAGCCGCTTGCCACCCTTGGCAAGAAGCTTGGCAACTGCATTTTTTATTATTTTGAACTGTTACCAAAAAGATGCTGCTGCTTATCTGTTTCTGTTTTCAATTTTCGTCTCTACCTCACCCCGTGAGTGATATAAGTTATTGAATTCCCTTCCGCTACCACAAGTTTTATTTGGACTTTTTCGTTCTACTTACGTTCACTGCTTTGATTATTGTAGTTTTTTTTTAAATGTGTCACTAAAAATCAATAGACTTAACTTTGGCAGTAAGTTATCTCATTCCCTAAGATCCCTTAGCACTCCATCCGAACCCACTTCCGATTTTATGGGATAATCAATGCATCAGGTGGCGGTGGGTTAAGACTGGAACAAGTAATGATTCTATATTTGTGCTTATACTGTGACACTGTAATATTTTCTGCTCAGTTATAATAAGCAGAGCAACCTTGAGCTTGACAAGTTAATAAAATATATGCTGCAGAATTTGTACATGCGTAACCTTATACGCAATATCGAAAGAAATAAACTGTGAAGCTATATGTGTTCGGTTGGTTTAACTCACATCTTTGTTAGACCAACCGAAAACCGAAAAAAATCGATGGAGATCAGTTGCAAACACACGCAACTGTTATACTAAATACCCAAATAATGTTAGTTTAAGGTAAGGTGAAACTGAACAGTGAAAATATTAAACGGATTAACAGATATTGAGAACAGTAAATATGTTAATACTGATTTATTAATCTCAAAATTAACTTTTTGTATTTGTTTAAAAAAATATTTAATTTATATATACATATATGAAATTAATTATATAGATTGTGCAATAAGCGGTCTTATCTTATTCTAGACACCCCTTTTGTGAAAACAATTGTTGTTTACAACGAATGGCGAATAAGTAAGGTGTACATAAACTAGATAATTTAGTAAAAAAAATATAACAGCACAAGATGATGACAGTTGAGTATATGTATGAAAGATAAAATTTTACGGGAAGTATAATGGAAAAATAACTCCAAGTCAGAGGCTTGAGTAGATTTTTGAAGGAAAAAGGTCTGATACGTCGCAAGGAGTTAAACAAGCGTACAGCTGTCACCGAAAATGATTTATTCAATAAATAAAGGAGGATAAATGTACTGGAACATGAAGCGAAAGATTGTTAGCGTAACGCTTGTAACGATGATGAAAGGAGAAAATGAACTTAAAGCGGTCTTTCAGGTAACATGGAGATGAGTAATTAAAAGTATACAGTATAAAGCAGTAAGGATGTGAGTATTCCTGCGAAGACAAATTGAAAGCCACTTGAGACATTTATAATTCTGAAAAGTGATCATATTTTACTTATACGACGCAGTGTTTCTTCTTATTTTGAGTTGTTGTCAGGAGGATGCTGCTTCTCATCTGATGTTTTATTGCCCTTTGTCTAATAACACGGATAGGATTTTCTTGTCTAGTGATCTCTTTTAAGTCCTCTCTCTCTCTCTCTCTCTCTCTCTCTCTACTATCACATTATAACCTAGCTTTATAGAGTTATTAAACTCAAAATTTTTCGCTTGAACCAAAAGCCTTAACATTCGAATAATATTATTAAGCATTATACATGCAAATTTTATGTCAACATTTTCACTTTTTAAATTTGATTAGGTTAGAAAGTAGACCGAATAATACCAAATACTTTTTTATTTATTAATAGAATAGGGTTGAAAAACCAACACACAGTCCTCCTGATGGTAACAGGAATTGCTGTGGCCCATTGACATCTACATTTATACTCGATTAAAAATCAAAACGCAGATGCGTTGTCACCCCAGAGGACTTAGATGCAATGCCTCGTTCCTAATAAAAAAGGTTCTCCGGTTCTCTACACTCACCCTACGAAACACAGCAGTATTAAGCTGCCATTTTACGCTGGTATTCTGTGAGAGCGTGGTCCTTCCCCGGTCGAGTCGACTACATATGAAAATTGTTTTAAATTGTTTCATGTTTGCTTTTAATATTTTTCAAAATAATTCCTAAAAAGTTCTCAGTGAGCAAACACTAATAATGTTCCAACTATATTTGTTAAATTAAGACAATTTCACTTTTTTAATCAATCAATTGAACGGAATCGAATTTAAAGTTTAAAATTAATTTTATCTGATTGGCATAAAGAAAGGCTTACAAAATTAAAAAGAAAAACCAGGAATAAAAATGGAATAAAAGTATCCTTTCCAGACCTAGTAAAGATAAATTAGCTCGACCAAACAAGTTATAGAATTTGATTACGAAAAAAGTTTATAAAGTTTCTATCTAAGTCGCTAATCTCTCAACCTTTCCACAATCATAACAGAAAGAATAATTATTAGGTTAAGGAATATGTCGCGCTATTTCGGCTATTTTCGGACAAAGGAAATTGCTAAAGACTTGGTTGAAACATTTAAAAGGAATGGTGAACGTTCACTGATTCTATTATTTTTACTCAATCAAGAATCATAGTTGACGTTTGTATTTCTTCGGCTCGTAGTTAATACTTTATATCATTATTGAGTGTTATTTAATTAAATCTTTATTCAATTTTGTTTATATGTATTTCTTCTTTATCTTTTTTCTTAAAACAATCCTATTAAATGAGTAGTGGCGGTGTAAGAATATCCACTATGCCATACCGTTCCGTGGATGTCGTAAGAGGCGACGTGGCAGAAAAAGTGAAGCAGAAGACAAGCAGCTGTATATTCCAGATAAGATCACAAAATAATACAAAATGTTTACGTGGTAGAGCCATGCTGCAGTTATATTGGTAGTATAAATGTAGCACGAATGGGTCGGCTCGAACGGGGAAGGACCACGCTCTCACAGAATACCAGCGTAAAATAGTAGCTTAATGTTGCTGTATTTCGTATGGTGAGTATAGGGAACCGGAGGCCCTTTTTACTGGAAACAAGGCATTCCAATACGGTCCTCACGTGTGACAACGCATCTGCATTTTGATTCGTAATCGAGTATAGATGTAAATTTTTATGGGCCGCAGTAACCACTTACTATCAGGTGGACTGTGAGCTCGTTTATCACCATAACCTATAAAAAAAAACTGTGATTGTCAAACTGGCTCCTAAGTGTGACAACTACGGCAAAATCCCTGCGATGAGGCCGTGTAAGACTTTTATGTTTTGTAAAGTATAGATGCATTAAATACACATTATTGTGCCATTCGTATAATAATGGTAACAAAGAGAATAGCTATAGTAAAACATATTAGTACATGAATATTTTAACCGCTTGTGTGTCTGTACATGTTGAAGTTGATCATAAAATATGCAGACCACGTAATCTCTACCTATGTATCTGTAGGTTAGTCGGCTGCATGAGCAATGAGGATTATACACTAACGTTATTTTAACTATTATAAGCCAATGATTTATTGCTATCCCGCGTGATAGTAAGTTCTGATTTATCCAAAGATGGTAAAAAATAATGGCTTAAGAAAAACCTCTTCTCTCCTGCCTTGAATACATCCAAATTACCTATTTATAATCGTATGGAAAGACAGTTGATGCAAGTTTTATTTTATAGAGTATGGGTGACAAACGAGCACAAAGGCCACCTGATGGTAAGTGGATGATGAGGCCCATAGATATTGATATTTATTCTCTATTAGGAATCAGAATGCAGATGTGTTGTCACACCTGAGGATTAAGAAGGAATTCCTCATTTCCAGCTAAAAGGGTTTCCGGTTCTCTAAACTCACCATACGGAACATAGCAGAATAAGCTGCTATTTTACCTAAAAATGACCACACAAAAAAAAACACAATGAGTAGCTCTACCCATTCACTCTCCTCAACCCTATAACACCCTATAAACGGATAGGAAGACAGATGCTCTCAAGTTATTCCACTTCTTTGCTGTATGCTTCATAATTGACGAAGCAGATTATTTGGTTCGAATGCGTGGTATATCGATAATAAGTGATAATAATAATAATAATAATTAAATTAAAATTAACAATAAATAAAATTAAAGAATGTGTTAGAGGATAGAGAATTTTTTATTTTAGGGCGATTTTAAAAGTTATTTGATATTTTATCATTAATTTTGAATAAATTTCAGATGCGCCTTTACCTCTGAGGATTATTAAGGTTTCCCTTTCTCAATTTCTATTAGGAACGCATCTGTAGCCTTATTTTTTTCAGTTTGCAGTCGGTTGCAGGGGACCAGGTGCGTTGCAGTAGCCAATTACCATCAGGTGAATTACAAGTTCCGTTGTCATTTCAATTTAAAAAATTACAGCTACTTACTATCAGGTAGACAGCAGGAGGTTTGTAACCGTATTAATATAAAAATATCGTATTCGAGTATGTTACGGCACAGTGGCATATTATGGGCTTCTACCGACTGGAGTTGCAGAGTTAAAAAATGTGTCCCTTCACTGATTACTACTGCAGGTATTTCAAAAAAATATAAAATCGTTAAATCTTTAGAGTATATTATGTGAAAATGAATAAAACAAAATAATGATTTGTATAATTTTCCTTATTATCGAAAATTACAATTCTCCAGTAATATTTCATTAGTAAGTGTTCATTCAGAGCATCTTTTTACATTTTATAAGATATTTATTTGTGGTTGACCGTGAAGTGGCGGTGTAAAAATATTTACTACCCCATATGGTCTGAGTGTGGTAAGAGGCCACAGAAGAAAACAAACCAGGGGAGCAGAAACAAGATATGGCCGTTTGCGTCACATATTTTGATACCTGCACTTTCTCATCAAAACCTGTAGGGTAATTCCCCTTTGACCTAGGATCATGAAATTCGGCAAAAAGCATGGTTTTACAGCACAATTAAGAGAAAAAAAACATAAGTTGGTAGTTATTTAATGGATAAAAATACGATTACAAACTTACATTAATTTTAGTCTTAATTTACAAGTTAGACTATCGACTGTGATGTAGGCTAATATGTATATGCAAAGTTAAGTTTGTCCTTTAGTCCTACTTACCAATTCGTGAGAGTAATATTCGGGGCCTACTTTACTGATGATTTACGAATTTCAGTTAGTTAATTATTTAGGTGAAAGATTTAAATTCTATTTGTCTCTATTACTATTTATATACCATTGGCTTCCAGAGAACTTGTGCAATTGGATCACCGTTTTCTTGCAGATCGGAGCATCTAGTTCGTAGTAGTCGATTTTTTCCGATTAAAAGTCTATTAACTCTGGTATTGCACAAAGTTGCGTGTTATCACCGGTGCTGTTTATTTTGCATATCAATAATATATTGCAAATCGGTTAGCCGGTAACATTCATTGCCATGCGGAGGACAGCACTGGTGATGCTTCATACCCAGGTCGAGCCAATATTTCTGGGAAGGAAGGATGATACATCGGAAAACACGAATTTTCAATCGAATTTTATTAATTTTGGCACGGAATAGCGTTTAATGATGTTCCTAAATTGGAGCATACGTGAGCAAAGCCGCAGGTAAAGAGCAACTATTAAATAATATTTAGAACGTCAAATATCACAATTAGTGTGACCAGAGCTGATGTAAATTATTCAAAAAATTGCGATTTAGTATTAGAGACGGGTTAAAATAAAATTAGTTTTAATCAATTTGTCTTGAGTATCGATACACCTCTTGGTAAAAAAGTAACCTGGTTTGGGATAAAGACGACTCGGTGTTACGATGACCTTTTCGAAAGTGTGTGTAGTCATCGCTATGAATCAACTTTACTCAAATAAGGCATTAAAATGGAAGCTTTATGTGGTAGCATAATATGATATATTTCAATACAAATAAAATTACTTTTTGTTTCAATTTATTAAATTAATATAATATATACTCAGATAAAGTAAAAATTTTTACTTCACCTTTTTTACTTCATCTGAGAATGTATATATAACTGTGTCTCGTGCGGTTGAGTCGAATTTCGGTTGATGTTACGGAGTGCGACGGCTGATAATTAATGTTCAGCGAATGGAATTCGATATAGTAGGCATTTTGTTATATCAATGTTGGCGATGACAAGAAAAAATAAGAAAGTACGATTTTATTTTAAGTTTTTTTTATTATAGTTTTTCAATATTGAATGTTATGGAAATAAATGATATAATAGATGAAAAAAGGAAAATAAAGTAAGTATGTTCGAGCATTATAATTTACTTCGAATTGTCTTCTTTGGATTGATTATCCCACGAGTGACATCACGCTATTGACTTATCTTTAGACTGTCTTGTTTCGGCGGCGCGCTAGGGTGATGTGTACGAAAAGTTTGGCGTGCGCGTTCTTAAATATTAAATTTAATTATTTCTTAAAAATTAAATTAAGAAATTAAATATACTTGCTGTTTATGTCCACCATTTTGAAAAACCTGCAAACCGATATAACACCGCCTCAGAAAGCAGATAAGTCCTTTTGATTTTCGGAGTGATTTATATATTCTTAGTTATTGGAGGCTTTCAATGGCGTGAACGAAGAATGACATATAAATATGAATATATAGTGTTTTTTTACGTAGCTCTTTGAAAGTATAATTATAGCTTATAACATCCCACTTAGCACCGGCTTTCTCTCTCGTCTCTAATTTCAGCGACGGTTATAGACCAATTAGTCCGCTTTGCTACAGTGCGTGTTTTATTAAATTTTTTGGCAATTTCTTTCATAGTCAACGTCAAAGAAAGAAGACTACAGACGCATTAACACCTTTTAAATTAAATAGAATGCCTCACAGTCAGTAATTACACTGGCTCTTTACTCCAGACTGGAACACAACAGCATAAAATCTGCTATTTGGCGTCCGAAAAGGTACAAGAGAGGTAGCTGTCTAGCCCGCCTAATAGGAAGAAAAACACAATTACCAGTAGATTTAAATGGTGCCAGCGGAGGTTGAATTTAGTTTTCTTGCGTACTATGAAACACCACTTATCATTTCAGATACGCCGGCTCATTTGGGTTGCCTAATAACGTAGTAACAAAGTCGGAAACGTAACGTATTTATGGGATGTACCACTACTATACTATATTACAAATTATTTGTTTTAGTGTAAATGAAATTTATTTTAGAAGTGGATACACTGAGAATGACGTTGTAACAATTTTTATGATCTTACGTCGAAAGGGATATACTCCAGAGAAATATTTTATGGTAGACGTACACCTCTCTCAATTTCAGCTTGCTGATATAGAGGCTTAAAGTGTCGTAATGTCGTAGTAGGCTCCAAGCTGTCTACAAATATTAACAAAATTCAAGACATGTATAAGTATGTTTTTAAGAGTTGTTCTCTACAAAACCTATTATTAAAGTTTAGAAAAAAATATGCTTCAGCTATGTTTTCAGTTAGATGTCATTAAAAAGTGCAAAACAAAGACGTATTCGCATTAATTTTTTTTTTAACTATAAACGAACTTACAGTCCACCGGATGGTAAATGCCTATCGTAGCCAACTTCATATGAAGCAAGCTACATTGCTCTTGTTACTTCTGAGAACTGAAATGAAATATCTAACAGTAAATTACATGTGACTTCACAGTCGCTGTCTTTATAAAACAAAGAAAAAAAAAAAAGTATATGAAATTTATTAAATGTTTAAAAAAGGTGTCAGTGGGAACAAAAAAGAAACACGCCCCCCAAAAAAACACAAAAAAAATTCAATAGAGTTTGGGTGAAAAATGAGCACACACTCCACCTGATGGTAAGTGAATGCTGTGGCCCATAGACATCTACATCTATTTTCAATTAAGATTAAAAGTACAGATGCGTTGTCACCCTTGAGGACTAAGATGAAATGCCTCATTTCCAGTAATATTAAAAGTCTCCAGTTCTGTACACTCATCATAGCATGCACAGCACCATTAACCTGCTATTTTACGCTAGTATTTTGTGAGAGCGTGGTCCTTCCCCGGACGAGTTGACCCATTCGTGCTACAGCAATATCGTAGCTCTGCAGCGTGGCTCTATAACTAAATGCTGTAACATTTTTATTTATATAACATTTAATATATTATATATTTTTTAGATATTTTATCGTTATTTGAAAATAATGATCAACCGAATTTATCAAGTGAAGTTCGATCCTAATTAAGTGAACTTGTTGTAGCTCTGTTTCCAAGCTTGCACGGTATTTAAAGGGAGGAAAAAATAATTTAATGACAACACTTGTCACGGTTGTCACTAAATTATTCTCACTACTCACTCCTGTAGATCCTGCGATACTCGTTTCAATAGTTTAAAGAAATACAAATAGAATTGCTGCTTATTAATTCGTGTCTATTTCGACATTTTAGGGAAATATAAGACTTAAGTTTTATTTTTACGAATTTTAGAGAAGGCTTGTGTTAACCGATAGAGAAAACACAATATTAAAAAATAAAGCAGGAATCTCCTAAATCGCTAGAATGTTGCTGTTTGCATAATTAGGATCGTACTTCAATTAGTAAGTTCATTTGATCCTCGGTTACGCTTCGGAGCTTCATTCTACCGATTTATGTTGACTTGTTTTAGATGCTTAGAGTCTTAATGTAAAAATAAAACAGGAAATAATTTATTTGATAGAATATAATTACACAGAAAGAACAACTATGTTCATCAATATTCATGTGATGTACATTCTGTTAATCGTTCACAATTAAATTAACTATCACTCGTCAGTATTGATCACCCAAAGGAGTTTTAATAAATGACTGTTTATTATAATATCTAGCAATAACGCTAGAAATTACGCTACACCGGGGGGCCTTTTTAATAACATCGATTTTCACAACTAATCTATTGGCGAGGTAAACGCCGACGAGTATTGTGAGCCTTAAATATTATATTGATGTGTCAATGCCATTGTTAGATAACATCGATTTTATCCAATATTTTAATATATGAGAATAAACCGCGAGGTGTGTTTTTTGAAACTGATAATCAGTGAATTTTGATTGTTAATTTGTAAAGGTTGGTTCTATTTAATTAATAAAAAAGTATGTAATTAAACAAGACGCCAGACAGATTTCTGGTCTATTTTATTTTTTCATTTTTTTATTTTATTCAGGATAACAACAGGTTATTAAAACTTAAACATTTTTACTTAAATTATTTAACACGACAAAGCCAATAATAGTTTCCACAAAGTAAATAACTGAAAATTACGCTATATATCTAATACAAAATAATAAAATCGGAAATCACTTTTATATATAGAAAAGTAATATATTTCAATTTAATATGTTTTTGCTTAGTGTTAGTGATTTCCGATTTTATTGTGGTGATATTGCCATTACATACATATTTAATGGTAATGTAAATTATTGATTAATATTATACTATGTTGTGGCGGTGTAAGTATATCCACTACCCTATATCATCCGGTGGGTGTCGTAAGAGGCGATAGACGGAAACAAATCGCAAGATCGTCAGCAGCGTCTTACTAATAAAAACATAAAATTAAAATAAAACTGTGGTTGCCAACCCGACACTGCCAAGCGTGGCAACTATGGCAAATATCTTCCTATGAAAACAACTATGGGGAGGCCTATGTTCAGCAGTCAACTTTAATAGGCTCCAACGGTAACGGTAAATTATTGAATGGAAAAAATGAAAATTAAAAATAGATACAAATATATTAAATAGAGATACACTATATAAATTTCTTAAGAATTTAGCACTATTAATTTCTTTCAGTTGGAGTGAATAAAACTTTATGAATTTTATTTTTGAATCCACTTGGGTCGGCTCGACTGGGGAAGGATCACGCTCTCACAGAATACCAGCGTGAAATAGCAGCTCAATATTGCTGTGTTTCGTATGGTGAGTGTAGAGAACCGGAGACCCTTTTTACTGGAAACGAGGCATTCCATCTCAGTCCTCAGGGGTGGCAACCCATCTGCATCTTGAAACTTAATCGAGGATTGATGTAGATGTCTATGGGCCACAGCATCCACTGACCATCAGATGGACTGTGTGCTCGTTTGTCACCCTTATTTTATATTTACAAAATAAACTTTTAGTACCTACTATTAGGATTAATTCAACTAAATTTTACAATTTTAAAACACTTTTTTTCCATAATTGATCAGGTGAAAAGGAATATAAGACATCGAGTATTTGGTGTCTGGTACATTTCATTGGGACGTTAAAGTTAATGTGAGCTTATAAGTCAGGGCAGTCAATTCCTCCATGTATTATATTAAATAAATGTCCCATGTTCAGCAGAGTGCGTCTTTCTGCAGGCATTAACGGACCATAATATCTACAATCGGCTCGATATGAACAGCCAGAACGTTTAAACTTGAAGTTTAAATGGGTAACAAATTTTTTTGAATCCTTTAGTTATTTTTCAATATGTTTAGCATACAATGGCGACCATATCTGAGAAGTATACTCTAATATGGATCTAACATATGCAAAATATACAACTTTTGGCTCTGTAAGTTAGAGAAAGGAAGACAAGTTCTAGCTACTAAGATTTACTACAAATAGCATCTATATGCTCATTCAATATCATACGGGAGTCGAGATATACGCCTAGGTCGATCGCCGCTACCGAGGTCTTCTCGATTACAAATGCCATTTAAATTATATGGAAAAATTATGGGATTAGTTTTCCGTGTAAATGGTATACACTGACACTTACCAACATTTACTGTGATTTTATTAGCAGCATAGTAATCATATAACATAATTAAGTCATTTTGAATTTGTCACAGTCCTTGATTGTACGCAGATATACTTTCTTGTCATCAGCATAAAGTAAATATTGAGAATATTGGAAAAATTTGGAAATTTTGGAATTTTGGATACGAATGGAAAAGTTTAATAAAAGGTTCTTTAGGTTGCTTAGCGAGCTATGGAGAGGAACTATGCTGGGTATTTCTCTGCGTGATAAGCTTTGGAATGAGAATACCTGCAGTAGAACCAGAGTGGCCGATATAGCCTAACAGATTATTAAGCTAAAGTGGTAATGGGTCGGCCATATAGCTCAAACAACCAATAACCGATGGAGAAAAGAGGTTCTTAAGTGGCAACCTCGTACCGACAGGCGTAGTGTAGGGCATCCCCCACTATATGGAGTGACAACCTGGTAAAACACGCAGGAAGTCGATGGATGCAGGTGGCTCAAGGCCATGCTTTGTTACATTCCTTGAGGAGAGCCTATGTTCAGCAGTGGACTTGTGAAAGGCTGTAATGATGATGATAGTTAAAATAACTTTGCCGTAGCAATTTGAAATCCCTTCTGAAACGACCATTAACCACCTCCACCCCCCTAACGGAAAATGGTGACTGCTCTCGATTTATTTTCTTCAATATTAGGAAGCTATGTTTCACCCTCCCCTAATGAAGCAGGCACGTAAGTTCTATATCCAAATAGATGCATTAGGAGTAATGTATCACGAAATCACCTATCCAGTATAAAAGCATCACCTTGAAGGAAGTATTCACGTAATGGTCTTTTATTTGAAAATTCGTTTTTCATAATTTCAGCACCAGAAGTGGTAGCAGGATAGGGTTCCGGAACATCAATTATGTATCCATCAGTTCATGCCATTAAAAATGATTTTACAGGGTTTCTATATTTGTGCATGTTATATGATCTTTTTCGGTATAAGTAATTTGAGTTTTTTTCAGTGTAACAATGAGTTCCATCAAATATTATAAATGGGCCTATGAACTCCCTCAAACATACCAAACAATGTATTTGGTATTGCAAGATTTCTTGGTACTATTTACTTCCTATTTAAAAGATTTAAGCATAAGTGTTTTGGCACAAAATATTCAGTGAGGATTCCCCTAACTAGCTTGTATTGTGAAATTTACGGCACGCTCATAGCCACTGGGCTATCAGGGCTACTTGACTAAGATGTTTAAGTGTCACTCAAATACAAATAAAAGAAATATAAAGAGCAATTCACTGAAATATTTATAGCTTTTATTCTAGAATGGTGGTTTTAACGCGGCGTTAGGTTCTTCTAAGTGTTTAATTTATATCCTAATACCCGACAAACGCGTTATAAAGAAACTTTAGGGTATGTAACTGATTGATTAGAGGCGAAAGAATAGGTTTATTCCTTTTAACGACGTTAACAATTTTATTAAGGAATTTGAAGTTTTGCCATTAATATAATATTTAACAGATTTATTTTAAAATACTACCGAAAAAAATATTATGATGAAAGTCAAGTGGGGTACCATTGAATAGATCTTTTCATCTTTAGGTTTCTTTAATATTTTTTTCGTTTTAATTGACCATTTAGAATCTATAACGATTCACTTAAATTTCCAAAAATTATAATAAAGCTGTGTTAATATTGTTCGTTCGAAACTTACGTATGACTTATCTAGCTATGTCTTGATGGGCTAGATATCTATTACTTCATTAATAATGTTACCTGAACCCATATATAGATTTCAGGTAGAAAAACCATGCTGCTGCTATTTATTACGAATGTAGCACGAATGGGTCACTACGATCGGGAGAGTACGACGCTCTCACAGAATACTAGTGTAAAATATCTACTCGATTGTAAATAAAATCGATAATTTACTTTTTACTGGAAACGAGACATTCAATTTTAGTCCTCAGGGGTGGCAACGCATCTGCATTTTGATTCTTATATAGATCCGTGTATCCACTTACCACCATGGACTGTCTGCTCGTTTGTCACCATTATTGTTTAAAAAAGTAGTACGAGTAGCTCTCTGTTCTCTTGCTTACTCCTTCTGGTATTACTGACTTGACGCTATGTATATTTTAAAATAAACACATTTTAAAATTTATGTTTGTTTTGATCAATAATTAAAAAATAAATAATAGCAAGAGCAGAGATCTTAGAAATTTACTACAGCTTAATGTTTAATGAAGTCTGTACGTGAGCGTTATTACGAGAGTCAATTCGCTTAAGCTTGCTGTTAGTTGTGGCAATTGTGTTCTGGAGTACAACTAACGAAGAATAAATTTTTTATTTTGTGTTTAATGATCTTTTTCCATCAGAATGAGGGTACGGCTCATATTCTCGTCAATCACTTTACGAGACACAGCTCCATAATGTTGTTCTTTTAAGACTGTATCACGTGAGAGTGTGAATTGCGGATGTTTTGTATGTAATACCCTTTGTCCTCAAGTCAAAAAGAGTAAACCTTTTCTTGACGTTCCCTAAATCGTATCGGTCTGGAAGTTTTCGTTTGGCGGTCAACTTTTCATCGTTTTATTTTCACAGATTCTACGTCTTCTTTTGAATTCAGTTAACAAATAAAAAGTGACCCACTAAAAGTAGTAGCCAAATGATTAAAATATTCTTAATAACTTAACTTCATACTTTTTTGCGCCCGAAGAAATTGGCAAGGGCTACCCTATATGTAGGGAGACGGAAATTGCATTACGCATACCACGCTAGCCGGTCTATCGTGGTTATGAGGGACTCACTGCCTACCGGGGGAACCGAAGTGATACCCTCTAAAAACCGCCTTTGAGGACTGGCAACTGGCTGTTTAAGCTTCTTTTGCCGTATCGGAAGCGACCCTCTTTTGGGAAAAGAGGGCGCAGCCGGCTACGAGCCGCTGAGGGAGTGCCTACGAAGGCAAATTTATTATGAATAATTTCATTTAATTAGTTTGCCTGTCGTTTGTCAGTTTATTAGGCGGGTCCGAGTGAGAGTTTCTCGGCCTGCGGACTCGATAGCGAGAGGGGGGTGGGGCTGCATAAGTAGCTGCCTCACGAATAAGATGATTGGAGAGCGACTCTGAGGCTTTGAAGAAGTTCTCAGAAGTAAGAAATTGTTGGATTGTGGGGAGCTCTAGGTCCTGATGAAGGTCGGCATTACGGACGTACCAAGGTGCGTTCGCAGCTCGACGACAGAAAAGGTTTTGAACTATTTGGAGTTCATTAATAATTTTAGGGTCGGCGTGGGCAAAAATGGGGCCCGCGCAGGATATGACTGGTCGTATACAGACCTTATAAAGGGTACGCTTGTTTCTGAGGGACATTTTACTGTATCGGCCCAACATACTGTTGAGCCTACTCAGGTAAAAACGTGCGTGACGGGTTACTCTTTTGACGTGGGGCCTGAAAGTGACCCTTGTGTCTAGAGTGACACCTAAATATTTGGCAGACGTATGCCAGGGGACAGGGGTCCCTAGCATACGTATTGGTGGAGTGTTTTTGAGACGGCGTCTTTTCCGGGTTCACATCGATGCACCATTTTTTGAACCAAGCTCCTAGGTCGTCAACTGACTTTTGAATCTTGTTCCGTATGAAAGGTAGCGAGGTACCTTTACAGTAGATAGCAGTGTCGTCTGCGAAGAGGGAGAGCTGTACACCTTTCGACGGGATGGGAATGTCGTTGGTAAACAGGATGTACAGCAGAGGATTAACTTCATACGTTTTAATAGTCCTTATATATAAAAGTAAAAGTAAAGTTACAGCTTATATACGTCCCACTGCTGGGCACAGGTCTTCCCTCATTTCTGAGAGGGTTTTAGGGCAAGGAAGTGTCTGCCGCGCTGCCCCAATACGTGTTGGCGAACTTCACATGTCTTCCAAATATTTTTTTTCTTATTTCTCAGACATCCAGGTTTCCTCACGATGTTTTCCTTCACCGCCGAGCAGGTGGTAAATCAGCACTTAAAATTGCTATTAACAGTTTCATTGGTGCCGGTGGGGATCAAACCAGGGTTACTCGAGTTCTGTTGTATTTACTGCGAGCGGTAACCATCTGAACTACCACGGCTCTTTGTCATAATATATGATTGCTGAAAATTAACTCCCAACAGTACCTCACGAAAAAAGCATTTTTCTACCACATATTTTGAATCAAAGTGGAAGGACCTTTACGGAGGCCATTTACGTAGCGGCAGATCACCTCGCGAAATTCAATCATATGCGACAAGTTAGATTGTGAATTGATTGGTTGCAGGTTGCATCGATAAAAACTTCATCGAAACTTGCAACACGATCGTATCAGGGGTCCTTTTGTGTGTTGATGTTTGCGATGGTCCAAATGACAAACTATCAAGTAATCATTGTTACGGGAAGTAGTCTCCTTTTTGAAATTAATAAATAAGAGATATATAACAACGAAATATAAAGTAATAAATAAAAAATCATTAAAATAAAAGAATTTAATGAGTGGTTTTAGAATTTGCTGTCGCTACGTGATTGACCGGAGGCGACGCTGGTCGTGCCCCGACGGTGAAACAATGAGGTGGACTTCATTATAACGACCAGTTTAGCGATGTCTCAGTGATCGCAAGGGTGAATACTGGCAGCGATCACTGTTTTTTTATAGGATAAGAGTGACAAACGAGCACACAGTCCACCTGATGGTAAGTGGTTGCTGTAGCCCGTAGACATCTACATCTATCCTCGATTACGAATCAAAATGTAGATGCGTTATCAGCCGTGAGGACTACGACTGACAAAGACTAAGGACGAAATGCCTCCTTTCCAGTAAGAAAGGTCTCCGGTTCTCTACATTCACCATTCGAAACACAGAAGCATTAAGTTGCATTTTATGCTGGCACTCTGTGAGAGTGGGGTCCTTGCCCGATTGAGCCGACCCATTTGTGTCACAACTAAACTACTAATATAGCTGCAACATGGCTCTACGATATAAAGGTGAGTGGCAAACTGAACCCTTAGGTTAAAGTGTGTTACAGAAGTCATGTTTAATGAAGTCAACGCTCCGTTCCCCTTCAGCGGTGCCAAGTGTACTGTCGATGTATCGAAGTCCTGAAGTGTTTGTACAGTAGGGCTACGATGGCTATTCAGTACCAGACTACGAAATACAAGAAATACAGTACCAGAGTACGAAACATATCCAACTGAAGTGTAAGACAGGCTGACGTTATATCCCCGAAACCCTTTAACGCTTCATTGGAAGATGTTTTCAAGCTTCTGGACTGGAAAGGATACGGTATTAACGTCAATGGCAAGTACGTCACTCACCTTCGACCTTTAAGAAATCGGGAGAATCGCTGTAGGACCTAAGCACTACGCTCAACGACCTCAGTAGTGTCTCCCAACGGACAGGTCTTAAGATAAACATAGACAAAACAAAAGTCATGATATATGTATAATGTCCATGTCACACCTGTGGCAGTGGTTGTTGCGAGCACCAAGATCAAAATTGTTGTCGAGTATATTTGGGACTACCTGGGAGTAGTAGTCTGACTTGGTAAGTCCAACTTCGACCGAGAGGCCAATGGACGGATTTAGCTCGGCTCATTCCTTCATTCTGTTCAATTCAATTCAAGCTGAGATTAAATTAGAAAGCTATGTTTTACCCTGTTCTAATGAAGCAGCCACGTAAGTTCTATATTCAGACTGTTGCAATAAGCGTAATGAATCACAAAAGCCCCTATCTAGTATAAAAGCATCACCTTGAAGGAAGTAATCACATAATGGTATTTCATTGTAATTTTTTTCCAAATTTCAGTGGTATCTGGATGAATAGGGGCCCAGAACATCATTTATGTGTCCATCAGTACATACCATTAAAACCATTTTACGAGGTTTCTACTTTTGTGCACGCTATATGTTCTTTTTGGTATAAGTAATTTAAGCTCTGTTTTTAAATGTAAAAATAAGTTCCATCAAATATTACAATGGGCCTATCAACTCCCTCAAACTATATCAAACAATGTATTCGGTATTACAACATTCATTTGTACTATTTGCTGCCTATTTAAATAATTAAGCTTAAGTGTCTTGGCACGAAATATTCAGTGAGAAATTCCCTCACTTGATGCACCACCTCTCTAGAGTTCGCCTATAAACTTTCCATAAAGAGATACTCGCATTGTGAAATTTACGGCAGGCTCTTAATCACTGGGCTACCAAGGCTACTTGGCTAAAATGTTTAAGTGTCACTCAAATACGAAGAAAAGAAATATAAAGAGCAAAGCACTGAAATATTTATAGCTTTTATTCTGGAATGAGCGTTTAAACGTGGCGTTAAGTTCTTCTAAGTGTTTATTTATATCCTAATACTCGATAAACGCGCTATTAAGAAATTTTTGGGTATGTATCTGATTGATTAGAGGGGGAAGAAAAAGTTTATTCCTCCCAATGACTTTAACAATTTTCTTAAGGAAGTTGAAGTTCTGCCACTAATAATATTTAACAATACTATTGAAAAACAAATAATATCATGTTTTATTTTATTGTTTTAAAAATATGTCAGTAAATAATAATTCTTAACTTTCATAATAAATAAATATAACAAATATAATTAATTTCTGTATTTTTTTCTTTATGTTGAAGGTTTGTATGAATATATCTGTTCTTTTTGTTCAATAAATTATTGTGAAATTTACAATGAAAGTTTAGACCCTCACCACAAATTACCACGACAAATTTTAATTTTCACAGTTCCCGTTTATATTTGAAATTATTTAGTTGCAAAAATTAGTTTTTTAAATATCTCAGGCATGCAGACTCTTTTACCCGATTGCGTGACACATAGAAGGGTAATGTGTTTATCAGCCTATATAATGTGTATGAATGATGTATGTTTGTTCATTTGTGGCTCTCTTAGAGACCAAACGCATGGGCCGATTTTGATAGTTCTTACGTCAATCTACTTATGATATGTCGACTTGTGATTGTGAGTGTCACTAAATTTGTGAGTGGCGGTAATCAAAACTTAATATGGCGACTACATATTGTGTAAAAAAAATAAAGTAAGTGGGGTAGCACTAAATAGATCTTTTTAGCTTTAGGTTTTTTTAATCATTTTTCATTTTTAAAGACCATTTAGGATCTATGACGGCTTAAAGTTTGTTAGCAACTTAAAATTCCCAAAATTATAATAAAGCTGTGATAAAGTTCCTTGTCCCTTTCAATAAGAGATCTTATTGGTATTTTTTTACGCAGTCAGGATTTTTAAATAGTATTTAAACAAAAAAGAAGTTAAAAGTCGCTGAATTCAAAAATCGGGCCATCGGATGATATGTCGCCCATTATCATGTCAATCCACAAATAGAATCAAAATGTAAATGCGTTGCCACGTCTAAGGAAAAAAAAGCCTGATCTCCAAGTTCTCTAGGCCCACCATGCGAAACACAGCAGCACTGAGCTGCTATTTTACGCTGGTATTTTAAGAGAGGCTCCGGTCGAGACGACTTATTTGTGGTATAACCATAACATAGCTGATGCATGGCTCTACCACGTAGGAAACTTACGTATGACGTATCTAGCTATGGCTTGATGGGCTAGACATCTATTACTTATTTGACAATGTTACATCTAAACCCATAGGTAGAAGAGCTATGCTGCAGCTATTTATTATGATTGTAGCACGAATATTTCAGCTCGACCGGGGGAGGACCACGCTCTCACAGAATACTTGTGTGAAATATCTACTCCATTGCTGCTGTGCTTAGTATGGTGAGTGTGGAAAACCGAAAATTTATTTTTTACTGGGAACGAGACATCTTCCATCTTAGTCCTCAGGGGTGACAACTCATCCGTATTTTGATTCTTAATCGAGGATAGATGTAAATGTCTGTAGTCATCAGGCGGACTGTCTGCTCATTTGTCACCCTAATTGTATAAAAAAAGTGGTAGCTCTCTATTCTCTTGCTTACTCCCTCGGGTACTACTGAATTGACGCTATGTATATTTTACAATAAACTCATTTCAATATATAAGTTTGTTTTGATTTATTGGTTAAATTATTTATTAAATTATAAATAATAGAAAGAGCAGAGATTTTAGAAATTTACCAGAGATTAATGTTTAATGAAGTCTGCACGTTAGCGTCATTACGAGAGTCAGTTCGCTAAAGCTCGTTGTTGGTTTTGCCAATTATGTTCTGGAGTACAACTAATAAAGAATAAACTTTTTGTTTCTGTACAGGTTCTCGTCAATCACTATAGGCACAGCTCTATTCTTTTAAGATGCTATTCTTTTGAGATGGTATCACGTGAGAGTGTGAATTGAAGGTGTGGTTGTCTGTACCGTTACGACAAGGAAGTCCCCAAGGCAAAAATAGTAGATTTTTCTTGAAGGTCTCTAAAATGTATCGGCCCGGAAGAACTGTAAGTACGTGTTCGATTCCTCAAACATTTCCATAACGCCAATACGTTTGACGGTCAAACTGTCATCGTTTCATTTTTAAAGATTTTCTGTCCTCTTTTGAATTCAGTTACCAAGTAAAAACTGTTTCTCGTAAACAAGGAGAGGAGACCCATTAGTAGTAGTAGCCAAATATTTAAAATCATAGAAATATTAATATATCTATGTTTAAAATATTCTTAATAACTTAACTTTATATCTTTTTAATTGTCCTAATACATGATTGCTGCTAATTGATTCACGACAGATTCTCACGAAAAAAGCAACCGTTCAGGCCGGAGAGGTATTGTTGCGCTAAAACCCATATTTTGTAGACTATATTAACTGGTAGTATTTCCTTCCCCATCGCTTCCGCCTCCTTCCTGCACGGGCATGTACAATAGAAGACCAGATATGGTGGCGTCATTTTGGGCGACCAATAAGATGCACTGGTCGAAAAGTGAAAGATCGTACAACACTACACCAGCCGTCGAGAGTCGTCTACGTGCCGCCGCGGCGAGTCGTTGAAGACCAACGCTAGATGTGATTGCACATTTACACTTTGTGCCTAATAGTGACCGCTTTGCATAGTGCAATTTACCGTCGCGCACCACCGCAGCTGCAGCGTTGCGCCATCAACCTCAGGCCTGAGTAAAAGGCTGCCAGAAGATTAACGCCCAAGTAAGCGCATCTCCTTTCTTCCTAGCATGAGCTGTTCTCATTCGTTTCCACCTCTTCCCTACAACAGCCCACGCTCCTACCTTTGCCGGCTAGATATTTCCTTTCGTACACAGTTAAACTGGTTGCCTATCCGTCAGCGCAGATATGTTAGAATACTCTGCACCCTTTTCTCAATTTTGAACGATCCATGTGCTCCCAAGTATCTGAAATCTAAATTTCAATACATGGGAGATTCTCATAATTTTTCTCTCCGTTCCTCGGCCAATCTTAAGTTGCTCAATCCTTTACACCGTACTGGTTATTTATCTCACTCTTTCGCCCTCGTGGCCATCAGAGTCTGGAACATCATCCCTCTTGACATTAAAAAAAGCTCCCAACAAATTCGTCTTTAAAAATCAAGTACGTAAGTATATGATTAAATCGTTGCAAGTTTGAATTGACTAAGCTCTCTTTTTCGTATATATTTCATATTTGTTCTGACATATATAATATTTTTACGAACCTATTGTGTATGTATATATATATATATATATATATATATAGATATATATTTATGTATTTATGTGTATATAGTGTATGTATGTATGTATGTATATATATTCTATTATATAATATATATATAATATGTATGTATTGTTTATTATATATATTATTATTTCTTTTATCCTCTCTATTTGATTATTGCTGCACCGACTCCATAATGTCTATCTCTGTTTAGCCTAATGGTTGACTGGGAGAGAATGCCCTATGGCATTAAGTCCGCCATATGTACTTTTTTTGTGCATGAAAGTATAAATAAATAAATAAATATAGTAAATTTGGTCCTAGCAAGTGCATTGCCCAAAACCCGGCGACTTGCCATTTTCGCCATCTTGTTTAGTTATAGAAAACCAGGCATACAGTCCAAATATAGTAAAATCTCGCATAATTGATTTGACCCGATCCGGGATTCGAACCATTAGCGTCACCATTTACCCAGGAACCATTAGCGTCACCATTTACTGTTGCTTCGACGTAGATTAGAACCGGGACAATTGGTCACACCATTTTCTGGTTCATTCAGGCCGAATTTAAAATTATCACCATAACGCCCCACCATTTTCTGGGTCTTCGTCCCGGATTAGAATCGGGACAATTGGCCCTCCCAATATGCACATACTAGGTATTTTTATACTATATATTTATTACTAAAGAGAGATACCACTAAAATAGTTTTTAATCCTATTTTTAAATATCGTCTCTGGATAAAGTCTGCAAAAATAGTTATATTCAATGTATATTGTTCGTATAAATATAAGCTAATACTATTATTTGCCATAGTTGCCTCCTATGACAGCCAGTAGATAAAATGGGGTGACCTGCATCCACACAGCAATTGATAATGTTAAAATTTTATTTTGTAAATGAAATAAACAAATGCTGTCAATACATTTTACCGTAGTAATGTCGGGATGAAATGGGAAAGAAAACTAATTTTGACTCAAGACACGTTAAAGTGCTCACGTACTCTGGATAGAATTTTTAGCTATATATTAACCTTTTAGTTGGGTTTAACAGTTTCGGAGTCTCACAATTTAAGCAATCTAGCACATGGCTCGTAACTTATAAAAATGTTGAAAAATTTTTGCTTTGATATTTTTTTAAATATTTATTTGCTGTACATATGGTATGCTAGTTCTTCGGCAAAGTCAATGCGCTTCCTTATGAATATTTATAAATTATTTTATACCACCAATTTAGATCTAAAGATGGACATATAGGGCCTTAACGAGAATAAAGCAATTACCATAAATTTCATAAAAATGTTGCCTGTACTCATCTCACTCGGAGAGTCCTTTTGTGAGCGCCGAGTTAATAAACAACGGTGTACACCACCTTTTATATGGTGTCGAATGAAACTATGATAAGCATGGCGATTCCAGAACTCATCCTACTTTGAGAGAAACCCACGCCCAGCATTGGACTGTTTATGGACAGATTAATAAAAGATCATAACCATAAATACTATCAGGTAGACAGACTATCGAGGCCATTTTGTCACTCGAAATTAATTAAGAGAACACTAAAATTTCGGAATTAATTTTATATATCGTTTTGAAGAAATAAACGCTTTAAAAGCGAAGCACATGTCGTTGTTAATTAATAATTGAAAATGTCGCATGCATTAAACTGAGCCTCGTTTAATGCGATTTAAATTAACATCCAGAGACAAAAGCCGGACAAAAGCTTTCCAATCTAAATTTCCTCTACAGAATATCTCGACTAGAACAATGTTCGTTAATCTTTCTAATCGACTCATGTGTGTTTGCTATATGTTGGACATATGTATACATGTACATGATTAAAACTATTTCTACGGATTTTATGGCGTTTATACAAAATTCCCATTTCGGGCGCTTTCCAGCACCCATGTTCACGGGGGACTGAGATGACTGACGTCCCGATGCCATTGTTAAACCCGGAGTACCTGCAGCTTTTTTGCTCGTAATTATTGTTTATGGTCCGATCTATGCAAAATGAACTGACTATGTCCTGAGGTCTTGCAGTGGTATGCTTGGGTTTAGTTTTAATTTTATTGATTATAGGATCCCAAGCAGGTGGTAGTACCCCGCCTCCTTCTCTATTGAAATTAGGATGTTTTTTTTAATTTCAATAGCCTCACGTATTACGGGGTACTACCACCTGCTTGGGATCCTATAAACAATAAAATTAAAACTAAACCCAAGCATACCACTGCAAGACCTCAGGACATAGTCAGTTCATCTTGCACAGATCGAACCATAAACAATAATAAAAAAAGCTGCAGGTACTCCGGGTTTAACAATGACATCGGGACGTCAGTCATCTCAGTCCCCCGTGACCACGGGTGCTGGAAAGCGCCCGAAACGTCGGGAATTAAAAATAATAGTAAAATAAACGCGATAAAATCCATAAAAATAGTTTTAATCAATGTGTAGTGGTCGCGTAAATATAAGAAATCATTATATACATGTACACTTCAAAATATAATATATAAGATCATAATAGTAGCTACACAAAAGAGTTCTTACAGGATTCGTTTACTTTATTTTCAGTCTGGTATCGCTTGCAAAAGAGACTTTGATGGCTTTATAGTTTCTCTTGGACTCTGGTTAAAGGTAAGGCTCGTGACTATAATTGAAATAAAAGATCGCAAAACTGTGTTAAGTTGTGTTTATTCTTCCCACATTAAAAAGTATTTTTAAATGGCATTTTTAATTTTTAGTTAGCATAAGATGAAATAAAATATATATGTGATAAAGCAACGCTGCAGCTATGGAATGACATGGTAAATAAGTTCGATAATCTTACTTATTTGTTTGACTCTGGCAAGTTACACAACATCTTTAACAGAGGCCAATCACGTAGCAACATTAAATTCTATAATGGTTCACACTATAAAACAAGGCAGCGATATAAAACCACTCATTAAATTCTTTTATTTTAATGGGTTTTTTTAGTTTATATTTCATTGTTTATATCTCTTATTTATTAACTAATACCGCTCTGCAACCACTTAATTCACAATCAAACTTGTCGCATAAGATTAAAGTTCGTGAGGGGGCCAGTACAACTGTTGCTACGTGAATGACCACTTTGATTCAAAACATTTTAATTAGAAAAATGCTTTTTTCGTGAGAATCTGTCGTGAATCAATTAGCAGCAATCATGTATTAGGACAATTAAAAAGGTATAAAGTTAAGTTATTAAGAATATTTAAAAAATTTGGCTACTACTATTAATGGGTCTGCTTGTTTATGAGAAACAGTTTTTATTTGGTAACTGAATTCAAAAGAGGACAGAAAATATTTGAAAATGAAACGATGACAGTTTGACCGTCAAACGTATTTGCGTTAAGGAAATGTTTGAGGAATCGAACACGTACTTACAGTTCTTCCGGGCCGATACATTTTAGATACCTTCAAGAAAAAGTCTACTATTTTTGCCTTGGGGACAAAGGGAATTACAGACAACCACACCTTCAATTCACACTCTCACGTGATACCATCCCAAAAGAATAGCATCCTAAAAGAATAGAGCTGTGCCTATAGTGATTGACGAGAACCTGTACAGACTGTGAAATGATTATCAAACACATAACAAAAAGTTTATTCTTCATTAGTTGTACTCCAGAACATAATTGGCAAAACTAACAACGAGCTTTAGCGAACTGACTCCCGTAAGGACGCTCACGTGCAGACTTCATTAAACATTAATCTCTGGTAAATTTCTAAAATCTCTGCTCTTTCTATTATTTATAATGTAGTAAATAATTTAACTAATAAATCAAAACAAACTTATATATTGAAATAAGTTTATTGTAAAATATACATAGCAATAGTCAATTCAGTAGTACCCGAGGGAGTAAGCAAGAGAACAGAGAGCTCCTACTTTTTTTATACAATTAGGGTGACAAACGAGCAGACAGTCCACCTGATGACTACAGACATTTACATCTATCATCGATTAAGAATCAAAATACGGATGAGTTGTCACCCCTGAGGACTAAGATGGAAATGTCTCGTTCCCAGTAAAAAGTAAATTTTCGGTTTTCCACACTCACCATACTAAGCACAGCAGCAATGGAGTAGATATTTCACACAAGTATTCTGTGAGAGCGTGGTCCTCCCCCGGTCGAGCTGATATATTCGTGCTACAATCATAATAAATGGCTGCAGCATGGCTCTTCCACCTATGGGTTCAGATGTAACATTGTCAAAGAAGTAATAGATGTCTAGCCCATCAAGCCATAGCTAGATACGTCATACGTAAGTTTCCTACGTGGTAGAGCCATGCATCAGCTATGTTATGGTTATACCACAAATAAGTCGTCTCGACCGGAGCCTCTCTTAAAATACCAGCGTAAAATAGCAGCTTAGTGCTGCTGTGTTTCGCATGGTGGGATTAGAGAACCGGAGATCCTATTACTGGAAACGAGAATCCTACACGGACCGAAAATAATTGTTTGTATAACCTACAATCAATCGTTCTGGATATGGATGTTCGCCCTTGTGATGTATATATATATATATATAATATATTATATATATATATATATATATATATATATATATATATATATATATATATAAACTGTGCTACAATACGGGAAAAATCCTAGTGTAGAGGTAACGTACTTTTTCTAAATAAATTTAAATTATTTAAATTATAAGCCTTGATGTTATAACATAATACGACTTCGTAACCATTTATGTATATTGAAGTAACCACATTCTATATTATGATTGTGTGTCTAGTAAAAGGAAAAGGAAAGGATTTAGGTATTGTAGAAATCTTTTGTGTAAGTATGTGACATTATTACGTTTTTAACAAAAATATCGTTAGACGAGGGCTTATATTTACTTATTTTATTAATAAAAACATTAATACAAAAGAAGACCTACGAAATCCTTAGATTCATACACAACAATTGTGTTCTATGCGCTTTATTTTAAAGGTGTACTATTTTAAGATGATCCCAAGAAATCAAATAATTTTAATTGATTTGTGAGATTTAGCGCTGTACTTATAGTTTTTTTTTTTTAAATATATAAATATGATTGATACTCAATTACTCGTATTAGCTTTTCATTTCATACATGGAGTGTATTGCATTATTGTAACTGTAACTACAAATATAACAGTCACAAACATAAGCAAATCTAAGAAAGAGCCGTACAGAGTTTCATATATAGTAAGTAACAACTTAGCAATTCCAAGAAGTCGCATCCATTAATTTATGGTGAAGTGACAAACTAACTTACAGTTCACTCGATGGTAAGTAGCCACTGCAGTTCATGGACATCTGCAGACAACTTTAAACAAACAAGGCTCCAAGCTCTTAGGACTAAGTTGTGTAACGCTCCCCCTTCTTATTATTTATTTCCTCTTTATTTAAATATATGAATATATTTATGTGTGACCAGGATAAATAAATATGTTTTGATCTTTCCAAATCATCTTTCTAAGGGTTTAGTGATGGGCCATTTGTAATATTTTTAACGTGATCGTCTTCGTTAAGACCCTTATTTACGTTGTGTTTGTTTAGTAACTAAGTTCTTTTAGGTATCTTTTGGAAGAAGAAATATTCACTAGAGCAATTCTAAGTCGTTGGTAGTGCCTTATAAGCTAAGTGAACCCCGTTCACGAAGACAGGGCTGGAGGAAGGTTAAGAACATTAAAACGTAATTATTCCACTTGTATTAGGTTTACATTATTAATTTATTATTAAATATTCCTTCCCTCTTGGGAAAGGCTCACAATATGTATATATATAAAATACCCAATACAAGGTTTTCATTCTGCCACATTTATTAAAAAAAATTAGGGGAGGCACATGGCTCCACACAAGCCATGCGTGGTGGACGCCAACCATTTAACGCTCTCCCCGACAGAGGGCGTTAAGTTGGGAACTGAACCGTTGTCCACAGCAAAATAACTGGCGAATCAATAAAAGAGGGCTTGGCCCATTGGTAGTGCGTAAGCACAAACATCGACCGAAATCGCGTATGTTAATTCACGTAAATGCCATACAGAATACGAACAAATCCAGCCACAGTGAATGTACGTCATACGGTGTAGGAAAATAGGCACACTGACCATAAACTCTCCGTGAGCGCCACCACCTATCTGCCAGACCGCCGTTCCTGCAGACGTGATGTAAGTGTATGGCATCACCAACGATTGCATGATGAGTCTACAGCTCACCTCAAGGGAATGGGGTTCCAATTTGTGCGGCTTTCGTCCACAGCCTTGAGAGTCTCCTCAGATCCTCCTTCCTAGCTACCACCCGCATGAGGCCGACACATATGCTCCACCAACCAATACAACGGCAGATATAGCCAAAAGTGCTTTTATAATGTTATAATAGTAATAATTTGCCATCAGAAAGGGTTTATGTCACTGATGTTGAGTAAATGCATTTTAGATCATGTTTGTCTCATCCACCAACAAGTTGCCTTCAATCTATCAAAGGTGGTAAAGTTACAGTGATATATTATTAAATTATTATAAAAAACCATCATGGAGGTCAGACAGTCTGCAGCCCCGTAATGAAGGGACCCGACTTGGGCAAAGCTACTTAGGTGTGAGTCAAACCAAGACGCAGAGAGCGCCATTGACACTAGCGTCCCACCAAACAACCATCGCAGAAATGAAATGCTGCAGAATGCACCAAGCAATTAATACAACTATCGTCGGGCTTACACCATCCCAAGGTCCCCCATACATCGCAACAGACATCACCACCCGAATACCTTCGTCAATCAGAACCACAAGATGCGTCGAATCAGGCACAGTACACCCGCAGATCCATCACAAGACGCAGTATCGCAAGTAGCAGTAAGCATCAATGCTTACTGCTACTTGCGATACTTGCATACAACTATCCTATGAATGGCGCCCTCTCACAATACACCTACATGATCACTATCGACTTTGGTAACAAAATATGTGTTGTTATTAACTAAAAAAATAACACCAACTACTATGATAGCACGCTACTAAGACGCTAGTGAACAAAACTCCACGTATCATAGCGCTAATACACTAAGACATGAAGTTGAGTATACCTGTTACACTTATAAGTGCTACCAAACACACTCATCCCAATCCGAAAAATAGACGAAGCATCGCTATGCGCTACGACGCCGCCCACAAACGGTATGGATGTGCGATGTCCACGGGAAAGCCGTATTGCTACTACAAACCCGGCACTAAGATGATATGTCTAGGACTCATCGGTTAGTGAGTCCAACTTTACTTCGATCTCGGTCGCTTGTGATGTCGCCATTTAAATATAATGCATTTACATATTTAAACATAAATAAACAAACATATGTATTTACTTTATTTTATAGACCTCACTACCAAAGGTCTTTAATGTATAGGACTTTAATCCATAACTCTAGTATTGTAAGCTAATTTATCATAGATACCTTCTTTATTAATGGTTTAGTATAATAGACCTTACTATCATAAGTCCCTAATATAGAACCATCGTGCAACTGTACTGTAAGTAGTGGGTCACCCGACCACCCCAAACATATACAGAATGGGTCCCACATATATGCAATAAATGAAACCATATACTTGTTATCGCCTTTGCTGACGATATACAAAAAATGAACGTAATCGGTCCAGTAATTAGGTCAAAAAGTAGAGTTTAAGCAAATTTATCTATAGAATTGGGTCACTAAGTCAATGATTCAATGAACTTGAATCCTTGAACATTAAAAAGCGACGTTGCCACGCAGTGCAAACTATTGGTATTGCGACATATCGACAGCGGTGTCTTTTGTCGGCGTGCCACCCGCGTGCAACGTTGTCACTCTTCCAAGGGGTCAAGGTACGTTGTCTAAACAGAGTGTTCACTTTTACTGAATTTATTTTAATATTTATTTTGTTTGAAAATTTCACTTTTTTATTTTACGGGTTTTAATTTAATTATTAATTTTTCTACACTTCTACAGACTAGTATTACTTGTGGTTTCATTTATTGCATATATGTGGGACCCATTCTGTATACGACCTTCGGTATGTTTCTGTGGCATCTATACACGAACACCCTCCATACCTTCAGCAATATTTAACCAATTTTTCATATATTATATAAATTTTATTTATCTTTTTTTATAATATTTTCGACTTGTATTTCTATTATTTATCACATTTTGAATATTTTAACAAGTTTTTAATGAATTTATTGATCAAGAAACACAATATTAAGCCTTTAATTTACTATAATACTTGATGTCTGAAATGTCTTTATTTTAAATTATTGCGTATTATTATTACAAATACAATTTTGACGGCTTTATATAGAAATTAACTAATTTTAAAATAATTTTCCAATTACTTTATAAATGGTATTTATTTTTATTTTTATAATATTTTCGACTTGTATTTCTATTATTTATCACACTTTGAATATTTTAACGAAGTTTTTAATGAATTTATTGATTTTGAGAGACAATAATAAACCTTTAATTTACTATGATACTTAATGTCTGAAATGTATTTATTTTAACTTTATGCTTATTAAAGTATTTCTATTGTTTAGTAAGTATACTTTTCCTAAGAATATTTTTGACGGCTTTATATAGAAATTATTTTTTTTATTTATAATAATAATGGGCCGTGACAGTTGGAAGGCCTCGCAGCCTGTAAATATACTGGCCTTCTGACGAGAACACAGTAGTGCAGGTGTAAGCATTACAAAGTCAGAATGTGTCAAAAAAGGCACGTAAAGCAGCTCAAAATGCTACGAGTATGTTAGTCCCCGCTTTAACGTATGATAGTGAAAGTTGGGTGTCGGTGGTAGTAGAATAAACGCGGTAGAAATGCGGTCATTAAGGAGTATGTTAAAGCTGAATTTGAGTAACAGGGTGAGAAATTATGTGATAAAAGAAGAGTGTGGTTTGCAAGACGATGTTATGACTAAGACTAAGAAAGGAATGCTTCGGTGGTTAGGTCATGTAGAAGGAATGAATGAGGAAAGAGCGACAAACAAATTTATGTTGCAGAAGTTAACGGCAGAGTAATAAAGGGATGTCCTAGGCGATAGTTTATCGAACAAATTGGCGATATATTGAAAATGGGCCAAATCAAGAGTACCCTTAACCGACGAGCATGTATGCTTAGGTATATAGATGTGTAAGAGGCGAGAGAGGTGTGTCAGCATCGTGCCAAAGGAAGTCTGTAGTATCTGCTTACCCCTCTAGGTGACAAGCGTGAGTGTTTTTTATTTAAGTTCTTTTATGCTTGGTAGAGCCACGCTGCAGCTATGTTATGGTTGTAGTACGAATGGGTCGGCTCGACCGGAGAAAGACCACGTTCTCACAGAATACCAGCGTAAAATACTTGTTGGTGTTATTTTAGTACTGCTGTGTTTCGTGTGGTTAGCGTAGAGATTCGGAGACCCTTTTTTACTGGAAACGAGACATTCCAAACCCAACATGTCTATGGGCGCGACAGCATCCACTTACCATCAGGTGGACTGTGTTCTCGTTTATCACCATTTCTCTATAAAAGAAAGTTTTAACAGTGTTAAAAAAGATAGACTAATTTACTCTAGCTATTTCCATGGCATTATATCTTATGGTATTTTGCTAAGGGGACACGTGACTGACACTGAAATTATATTTATTTTACAGAAGAGTGCCATCAGAGCAATCTATGATTTAAAAGCTTAAGAGGCGCTCTGACAAAAATTTATAGAAGTTAATATATTAACTTTGGCCTCTCAATACATTTATGAAAATTTATTGCACGCACACAAAAATAAAAGTAGTTGTACAAGCATAAGTGATATTGATTTTGTAAATACTAGGAACAGACACAAGCTAGTAGTACCAGTTACTCTCCACCAAGTCAGTAAGTCATTCTTGGGGCGATGTATACGCTTTTACGACAAAATCCCAGAAAATATACAAAATTTGACCTGCACAAAGTTCAAAAACTTTATTAAAATAGGTTGTTGTGTTGTTTTTTTATAATATTAAGCAATTTATGGATGATAATGGGAAGGGTGATCGCTACCAAGCTATAGAAATAGCTTAACATTTGTTATGTGTTGTTAATTGTAACGTACAGGACTGTAAGCTGTTACTTTTAAAAAACAGTCCCGCTGGGTTTCTTGCTAGTTCTTTCCAGGACAGAGGTTTTTTTCCGAACCAGTGGTAAAATGAAAAGTTTCTGTTTCTGTTCCTGTTTATTAAACAAAGTCCACACCACATCGTATTTACTGTAATTATACATGTACGCGAAAGAAGTGCGTCCTTAGATTCACTCATAATGGACAGCGCTAATACGCACGCGTTACAACATAAAATACTAAAATATATTATAAACAGATCGTTCACAATTAGTCGCATATATATGGTACGTTTCTCGATGATGTTTTTTTTTTTCAAAAATACTGTAAACTACAACGGTTTCCACGTTACCACAGGATACGACGATTTGTTGCATTGCATGCAGGCATCAATCACTGCATTACACGGTAGGTTATTCGTCAATCACACCCGTGATTGTTGTAAAACTGACAGCCCGCATGAGCGTGTAATGTACGCTTTACTCTCGATCCAACCAGTATTTATAGGCTTACATTACACGCTTTTGCAGGTTGTCAGTTTTACAACAATCACGATTGGCTTGGCTTAAAATTGCAATTAACACTGTCATTGGTGCCGGCGGGGATCGAACCCGGTTTGCTCGCGTACTATGAAATTAACAACGAGCGCTAATAATCTGAGCTAGATGATATATTTTTATTCTAATGGCTCAACTCAACCCTAACATAACACTAGTAAAAATCCGATCCAAATCCGTTCACAGGTTTTTGCGTGATGCTTGTGCAGACAGACAACTTTTCTAAAAAAAAATTGATTAAGCATCAGTATCGATAACAAAGTACACACCATCTCAAATTTCAAAAAATATTCAATGTACATACATAATTCGTTATGTTAGAGTCTTATTATAGTATAGATAGGTAGATAAGGTAAGTGCCTTGTTCTTAACTAACCTAGGAGATGGGATGACAGTACTGATTTCTTAATAATAACTAAAAATAAAAACTGCGGTTGCCAACCCGTTTAAGCATTTGCCGCCTATAGATGTTGAAAGATTATTACTGTATACGAAGTAGCCAAATACGCGAATTAGATGACAAATTATTAGCGGTTTATTCAGTTATTCATCTACCCATCTATACCATGTGCACTGCGATTTAAAAAATTAAGAGTGAGTGCGACATTTTAAACAAAGTATTTTTAACATTACCGTACTGCATTCAAAGACAAAAATTTAATTTTCCGTTGATATTAATAAAAACCTAGAAATAGTAAAGTACACAAAAAATAGCTCCAGTCATTACGTCCGGCCTGATTAAGTGGTGTAATTTACGTGGTAAACATTAACTTGTTTTAGCGAAATGCAGGCTGCCCTATTTTTGTAGCTTCAGAACAGAAATTTGAAAATATGTATTATAATATTTTATATTACGTTTTTATTATAGAATAAAATAGAATATTTTTATTCGATGAACATTATACAAGTAATTCTCATTGAAAGTCGTTTTTTACTTTTACCACTAGTTCGGGAAAAAAACCTCTGTCCTGGGAAGAACTAGCAAGAAGCCCAGCGGGACATTTTATCAATGTTTACTATACAATAAGAACACAAGTTGTACGAACTACTTACAAAACTTATTTAAGAAACAGCTTGGAAGCGACCACCCTTCGATCAATTATATACGTATTGTATATTATTGATCGAAGTGACCACCTTATTCCCAGAAATTATGAATATTGTATTCATTTATATTATAATAACCTTTTTGTACAGTTTTTGTTTATTAAATATTAAACTTGGTGGTGGAGACACCACGTATATTTTCTAGAACTTTGTTGTAAGAGCGTATACATTGCCCCATGAATGAATTATTAACTGTATGAATTCGATCGCCAGACGCCAACTGTTCAGTGATGTCTCAGCGATGGCAAGAGTGAAAACTGGCAGCGATCACCGAATGGTTAAAGGCACACTGAACCTAAACGTTAAGTTGGAGAGGTCTCGTCTAATAAAGTCAACGCTCCGTCCCCCTCGTGCTCTAATCCAGAATCCCGAAACCTTTCAGCTCGAGTTACGTAACCGCTTTCAGTGCCTACAAGATTGAAATGAAGTGGACGATATGAATGACAAGCTCATAGAAATTATCCATGCGGTCGGAGCTAAGTTCTGCAAGACCAAGAACCCCCAAGTCCCGCCGCAGAAGAACACAAAAACTCTCCGATCACACTCTTAATCTCATGGCTGTTAGACGGGAGATGAGGCTGCAATCATCAACAGATTTGACAGCATACAAGCAACTGAACAGACAGATCTCCAAATGCATGCGGTGAGACTTACGCAACTTTAATAGCGCTCGTATTAAAGAAGCGATCGAGCGGAACCAGGGCTCCAAAGTCTTTACCAGAGATCTGTCTGCCAGAAAGAGGCAACTGTCAAAGCTGAAGACTGAGTGTGGCAGCATCGTTTTCGGGACACCTGAGATTTTGAGTGAGATTGAGAGGTTCTATGGGCAGCTATACACATCATCGTTGGAGCCACACGCAAGTGTGAGTAACGATCCAAGAGCAAGTCTTATCCGACACTATTCTGATGATATCCCAGACGTTAGTCTGAGCGAGATTAGAATGGCTCACCTTAAAAACGGTAGTGCCCCAGGCGAGGATGGAATTACAGCGGAGCACCTGAAAGCGGGTGGAACACCGGTACTTGAAGTCCTTCAGAAACTCTTTAATTCCGTCCTCCATGTTGGCAATACCCCGGAGGCGTCTGTTCTTCAAGAAAGGCGACAACGCTCTCTTGAAGAACTACAGACCGATTTCCCTTCTGAGCCGCGTATACGTGCTGTTTTCGAGAGTCATTACGAATCGTCTCGCACGCAGACTCGATGACTTCCAGCCTCCTGAACAAGCCGGTTTCCGAAAAGACTTCAGTACCATAGACCACATATATACCCTGCGACAGATTGTACAGAAGACCGAAGAGTATACAATCTGCCACTTTGCCTGGCATATGTGGACTATGAGAAAGCCTTTAATTCTGTCGAAATTTGGGCGGTGCTACAGTCCCTTCAGCGGTACCAAGTTGACTGTCGGTATATCGAAGTCCTGAAGTGTTTTTACAGTAGGGCGATGGCTATCCGAGTACAGAACCAGAGCTCGAAACCTATCCAACTGCAGAGAGGTGTAAGATAGGGTGACGTTATATCCCCGAAACTCTTCACCGCTGCATTGGAAGACGTTTTCAAGCTACTGGACGAGAAAGGATACGGTATTAACATCGATGGCGAGTACATCACTCACCTTCAATTTGCCGACGATATAGTCCTTATGGCAGAATTGCTGGAGGACTTAAGCACTATGCTCAATGACCTCAATAGTGCCTCCCAACGGATAGGTCTTAAGATGAACATGGACAAAACAAAGATTATGTTTAATGTCCATGTCACACCTATGCCGGTAGTTGTTGGGAGCACTATGCTCGAAGTTGTTGACGATTACGTTTACCTGGGACAAATAGTCCGACTAGGTAAGTCCAACTTCGACCGAGAGGTCAATCGACGGATTCAACTCGGCTGGGCAGCGTTCGGGAAATTACGACTTATCTTCTCATCAGGTATACCTCAATCTCTAAAAACTAGAATGTATAACCAGTGCGTGTTGCCAGTGATGACTTACGGATCTGAGACGTGGTCCTTCACTGCTGGCCGTATGAGGACGCTAAAGGTCACTCATCGAGCTATGGAGAGGGCTATGTTAGGAGTTTCTCTGCGTGATAGACTCAGAAATGAGGATATCCGCAGTAAAACCAGAGTGACAGACATAGCCCAACGGATTAGTAAGCTGAAGTGGCAATGGGCCGGGCATATAGCTCGAAGAACCGATAACCGATGGGGAAGAAAGGTTCTCGAGTGACAGCCTCGTACCCGTAGGCGTAGTGTAGGGCGACCTCCCACTAGATGGAGTGACGACCTGGTAAGGTATGCAGGAAGTCGATGGATGCAGGTGGCTCAGGACCGTGCTTTGTGGCATTACTTGGGGGAGGCCTATGTTCAGCAGTGGACTTGTGAAGGGCTGTAATGATGATGATGATGATGATGAATTCGATCTTATCTATCTTATATATTGTTTATGTATGTAGAGTTCAATTGAATTATGTGTTGATTTGATAAGTGTTATAGACATGAAGATGTAAATATTAGAGTTTTTATTATACCTTTACAATTTAGAAGGAGGAAGAGAAAAACTTAATTTGTTTCCATTATCCATCTCTTTAAATAATACTTTTGTTTCATTTCATAGGTACTTTAGAGATCACAAATGGTTTTGACGTAAGAACTGGGAAAATCGTTGCCTATAGATTCTTTGAACTCTTTTATATGTCATTGTTAGCACAGACACTGAGGGAATAGCAATTCGGCTGTAGAAATGTGGTATATATTTAGAGTAGAAAAATAAAATTAAAATTTTGTGAAATAACTGACATAGAATGAAATGATTTTTAACTACAAATATCTATCAAATCTATTAAAGCGCTGCCGAGACTTTTTCTAATAATGCTATAAAAAATGCAAAATGATAAAATCCTAAATAAAAATTAACACGACCAGACAGCGTGACATTGACACACAGAATAGGTTGGGTAAGAGATAAGACTGGCAAAAATATGTTAAATGTTTCTTGTCTGCTTCAGTATTATGAACTTTTCGTTATTCTAAGAAAAAGAGTGAGATGCGAACAAAACCACAAGAGTACTTGAAAACACAAAGGCATTGTTTTGTCTTAGCCTTCGCTATTCAAATGAATATGTTTATACTACAGGCAATGGTATTTCTTTCGTTTTGGAAAGACTATGCTGGAATATAATAAATTATACTTGATTTTAATTAAATCTATGAGAAGAGTCAATGCAGATCCGAAAATCAAATAACATGTGGTTTTCTTTGTTCCCACGCGTACGCGGCGGTATTCATACGAGGTTGGGCTAAAGTGGTTTAGAAAATCTAAAAAATTATTGACTTGTTTGCTTTATCACCCCATATAGCGTTTTGCATTTATCAAGCTCATAAATTCTTAACCATAGATGTTTTAACTAAAGATAGATCTATGAAATATATAAATGATCAAACCCCGAAGAACTTTTCATTGATTATGCTTATTATCTTTTCGAAAGGCAGACACTCTTATTCATTTGTCATATTTCATCGGTTCTTCTTGAATCGTTTTTCTTGGATAATGTATTTTATTCACGAAGTTGTAATACATTTTTCAATTGACTAAATCTTTTGAATGTTCCTTATCTTCAAATATGATTGAAAATGTATAGAAAGTAAAAATAAAATATTTACTCTTCCACCCATTTTAGTATTTTGTAATACTACATCATATTTTTGGTCTATTAATATAACATACTCATGCAAAATAGAATTTCGTAGACTTTTTCGGAGATTTCTTCAGCTAGAAAATTAATATCTCGCAGTTTTATACTCTTTGGTATAACATGCAGTTGCCTATATACAGACGTGAAGTGGAAAATTTGAGAGGTAAGTGTTAGACAGTGAATTAATCATCAAAAATCCAAAATTTTCTGAATGGATAAATTTACTAGCGTGATCAACAGTTACTAACAAATAATATATTAAAATGTAGATATTTAGGTATTCAACAATAGAGCTAATTATGTTAGTTGAAATTGAACTTGACCAGTTCTATTATATTTAGATTGATCCATTTTAATCTCGAATCACGCTAATCCCACTGGAATGCATTTTACTAACGAAGATTTTCAAATATAATATTTAACTGATTTATTTCTAGCGAGACGCGTTAGCTTGGATCGGAATGAGTTCACATAAATTATAACGGTGGATAACATAACCGTACTTAAGTGAGATTACTAGTGACGTTTTATTTGCTTTTCTTATACATCAGTTGGTAAAAGTCGTTCTTTTCGACACCCACGGGACGAAATGGTATGATATATTTCTCTAACGACACTATGTGACTTGGTATTATATAATTACTTAAAATAACTACTTTTTTTATTCCAGCTCCCATGGTCACGGGAGACTGAGGTGACTGACGTCCCGATGTCAGTGTTAACCAGACACCGTTTACCTTTTAATTTATATGATTTTTTACTCGCGTCTGTTCCACCACCATAAATAATAATTAAAACGTTGAAGGTACTCCAGGTCTACACTGACATCGGGACGTCAGTCACCTCAGTCTCCTGCGAAATGTCAGCAATTAAAAATCGAATAATTTAAACAAGATAAAATCCGTGAAAGTAGTATTTATCAATGGGTTTCACTAAACTTAGATTTCAAATACTGTTTCAACCGATTTGAACCTGTAGATTTTGAGACAATCTAAAATCGACTAACGACGTAGAAAACGAAGTCGTTTGCTGCGTACCGCTTCAAAGTTTGTTAATGCGTCGATGACGAAAAATTTAAAAAAAAGTATTTCATAATATATTTTTTTTGTTACTAAAATACTTCGTCGAATGCCACCAATTACATTTTTGGTTGATCCGTTCGAAAGTTATTGTTGTCAGAAATTAAAAAAAGTGTTTTTAATAACTTCGATATTTTTGTTTGGAACTATTTTGAAGTAATGAGTTAACTGTTATTTCACACAAATATCTTTCGCGCGTTTTGATATTGGATATAGCGGGAAGGCCTGCAGTGCAGTTGCTTGCAGTGTCAACCGTTTTTCATTTTTTTTTAAATATTTTTGAACTAAATATTTTCGAATGATATTTTTAAAAGGAACAAGAAAAATATCTTAAATGTACCCATATATGGATGACATATGAATTAAGACGTGTTTTTTTAATGTTGACTTTATACCTATAAGGAAGCTCAATAACGCACAGCAAAAAGGGGGCTCTATATTCGGTATTTCTGTGTGGGTATATCTGCAGTAGAACCAGAGTATTCGATCAGTGATTCCATTAGTAAATTGAAATGGCAGCAGCTTGGCTATATAACTTAAAGACGCAGCAACTGATAGGAAAGAAAGGTTCTTAAGTGGCAGCCACGTGCTGGCATTTGAAGTTTAGAACGACCCTGTCGTCGATGTGTGTATTCATTCAGCTACTCTGTTCCATTTAACTGCGGTGCTTACACCGCACTTTAATCAGTCACTCGCTATAACGTTTTAAAAAAACCTCTTGATAACAATATGCCGTCGTGTGTACGTAGATATTGCATTAATAATTCAAGAAATGTCATTTAAAACCAAGAAATTACTTTTCATCGGTTAATAAGATACTTAATCAATAAAAAAGTATTATATATTATATATTAATAATAAAACTAATTATTCCTAAGACGCCATCTAGTGTCATGGAATATAGATTATGAAATTAATTTGTTCAGATGCGACATTTCTGTGGGTACTTAAGTTTAAATTATATTTAACCAAAAATACCCTATAAAAATTATAATTATGTTAATTTGAAAAATATATCAATGTTCGATATCATTTCTTGTTGAAAATCTGAGTTATTAAAAATACCAAACGGCAATTGTTCAACAATTTTTTTAAGGTAAATGGAAACATTTTTTTTAAAATTAATTTATAGAAAACATGAAAAACATGCTTTAAAAATTGTCTACTAAATCGTTAAATGATTACGGATGTGATAAATTGTTATTCCCCAAATGAACTTCTTATAAATGTTACTATAAAATATACTTTTTAATAAATTTTATTATTCTGTAAATACCTAGGTGGATTGAAAAGTACTCCATTCAATTCTAAAAATCAAATCTACCCACATTATTTAGTTCAGTTCAGACTAGTTCATTGTGTGAAGTTCGAAACGTGTGCGATAATTAGTTGCGATTTTATAAATTTATTAACAAAGTAATCGGACATAATTTCCGCGAATGGAGCAAATCGAGCAGCGCGCCGTTATTAAGTACCTCCATAAGAAGGGGCTATCATCAAAAGCTCTGGAAGCCCTTCGACGTCAACTACTGACGAAAATATTAAAAAAGTACTTGATTTAATAATGGGAGACTGCAGATTAAAAATTAGAGAGATAGCCGAGATTATAGGCATCTCTTATGAACGAACTCAAAACATCATTGTCAACGAGTTGGGTTTCCACAAGGTGTCTGCAAGGTGGGTTCCGCGACTGCTTTCAGTTGAACAAAAAAGGACGCGATTGACTATTTCACGCGACTGTTTGGAGTTATTTGAAGCCGATGCAGATGATTTTTTGAATCGTTTTGTTACTATGGACGAAATATGGGTTCATTACTGTACACCGGAAACAAAACAACAATCAAAACAGTGGAGAAGACCTGGTTCACCACCCCCTAAAAAAGGCTAAGTCGATTTTGTCGGCAAATAAGGTGATGGCTTCAGTATTCTGGGACTCGAAAGGTGTGATTATGATTTATTATCTTGAAAGGGGTCAGACTATAAACTCTGATTACTACTGCACCTTACTACGTCGTTTACGAGAGGAAATAAAAGAAAAACGTCGAGGAATGCTCAGAAGAAAAGTCCTGTTTCATCAAGATAACGCCCGTGTTCACACGTCAGTACAGTCAATGGCTGAAATTCACAACTGTGGCTTTGAACTGTTACCGCATCCGCCGTATTCACCTGATCTGGCACCATCAGACTTCTTTCTGTTCCCTAACCTAAAAAAGTACTTGGGAGGTCAAAGATTTTCGACAAACGACGAGGTAAAAGCAGCTGTAGACGCATATTTTGACTCTAAGGAAGAATCATTTTTTTTTCAACGGTCTAAATGCTTGGAAGGGGAGGTGGCAAAAGTGTATTGAACTTGATGGTGATTATGTAGAAAAATAAAAATATAACTGATTTAGTATGTGTTTATTTTCTTGGTTAGGCCGAGTACTTTTCAATCCACCCTCGTATACTATTTTATTTTTTGAACGGCTTAAGTTCGGTCTTCCTAATAGACCAATATTAATTTTTAGTCATTTTGTTTTTGTTGCAACGTTTTTTTTTCATTTCATATTTCAAATTATATCAATAATAAAGAAGTACAAATTTAAAGTATTATATAAATACTAGCTTTCATCCGCTTGGAATTTGGTCATACCGCGTTCTTTATTGTAAAGCTGGAGGGTAAAAGGTAGCCTAGCTCTTTTTATGTATGTTTTTTCTCCAAGTCCGCGGGTTAATGACTGTTAAAGACGTCTCGCCCCAATGGCGCCGCTGCCCTTTGCCAGTCTGGGTATTTCACGCCCAGTGCAAACAAGATGGTTATACCGTGACCTATCGGAAGCTTTTATATGTCTCTAGTTATTCCAATAGTAGACACGGCTACCACTCCTCTGCGCTCTCCAATACGCCAGCTAATAAGTACTTACGCTATTTATGCTATGAAATTTAGTTGGTATACATA